>JAAWXA010000011.1:21221814-21326510 GCA_038090715.1 Florisuga fusca
GGGCTGCAGGTCGGTCCCCGGGTGCCGCTTGCGTGCGCCGCTGCCGGGACAGAGGCACGGGAGCCCGCGCCTCTCCCAGGACCGACCTGCAGCCCCCCCATAGCACTGACGCGGCGTTAGCTGCCAGCCTAAGGGGAGGGTGGTTCATTTCTCCCCCCCGCCTTCCCCTCCCCTCCAGCCCCGTGCATTTCTTTGAAAAGGAGATTCAGAGAGAAAATCTCCGATGAACTTCCCCGTGTTCTCTCCTGTGTCCTTCCGTGCACAGAACAGAGGAACAGGGATGCTCCCGGGGTTCTGTCGTGGCAGGAGAAAGCAATAGGGCTCTGTCGCTTGGATCCAGTAATTTTTCAGGGGTCGTGACTACAAGCCTGAAGTCCAAGTTGCATCCAAAGGGAGGGAGGAAGGGATGCAGGGAGAGCCACTCCACTGAGGCTTTCCCACGGTTGCTACACCATTTCCTTAACACCGGCATGCCGAAGCACCCGCGGTGAGGTAAGAAACCGTGTCAGTTACTGGTTCCCGGGAACCGTTATAGCTGCGGGGTCACGAAGGTGGAGAAACCTCTCTTACCAGCTGGGCATGAGAAGCATTTGATTTGTAAGGCCTGGCGATCTGAAAGCCAAGAATTTCCTTGGACATATACTTTTATGTGCAACTTAAACCAAAAAGCAACCACCCCAGAACTGACATATTCAGAATTACAGACGTGTTAAAACTACATGGGCACACTTAGCACAGGATGCACACACAGAGACTCTCCAAGTCATTTGTACTACACGTGTAAGTGTGTGTATTTCCTCTTCCCAGAAGGCTGCTTTCAACCTTGTGCTGATGAAAGCTATCTCTCTGGTCATGCTCTCATCTGCACTGGTGAAGAGTTCTCCTGTCCCCTCCAGTGTTCTGAATTTTTTTAGCCAGTATCAGTTCAGTGCTTCCAAGGAAAGCAAAGAAGAGATGAAATCGTGACAGAAGAGATAAATCGCACTAATCCCTAAAATAAATGAAAGGAATTAGACAGGAAATGTGCTTTTTGATTCAGGATCACAAATAATTTAAATTATTAATTACCTACCAATTTCTTTTCATTCTTTGCATGTGGTTTAATCTGACATTCATGCAGTAAATAAAACTTTCCTAGGCCTCTATCTTCCAATTGGAAGCTGTTTCTGTTCTTACAGTTGCTTTAAATTTTGCATTTTCATCGTAAAACCATCACTGAATAGGAGTTTGCAAGAGAAAGAAACAGTGCACCTGACTCAAGTTGTCTCTTCCTGCATGATTTAAAAGGGAAACACAGATTTTTTTTCTTTTTAGACTTCTTTTTTTTAACTATTTCCAGTTACAAGATAAAATGTAAAGATGTCTTGGCACATCTCCCTCTCCCCCCCTCCCTTTACATTCCAGTCATTCTTTTTCTGCCCATAAAATGTTACTACTCTACAAGACCCTGATTCTGCACAGCCTACTAAGCCTGTTTTTTTCGTTGGGTGCAGGAAGAAATACTGTCAGATGGGGTCTTCAGTGTACATTCATGAAACAGAGCAAAAGCCTCTCTCAGAATGCTCACTGGAACAGCAAATAGTTACTTTTCAGCTGTGGATTACATGTGCTTCTGAAAAGGGGACCACAAATCATTGAGTTTTTAAAGGTTCCGCATGAGTTGCATATTAATCCCTGTTTCCCTAGGGATGGATTAATCCCAGATTCCCAGTTGTGTGGCTACAGACAATGTTGATGAGGTTGGGGGCAGGAGAGAAAGGAGATGGGGAAAGAAGAGGGAAATTAAAAAGATATATCACAGGAATACATGGCCTAAGTGGCAAGGAGCCACAGGTATTTAAGTTTCAAAACTTCTTCTACCTCTGTCACCGCATGAGAGCTGAAGCAAATAACTTCAGCTCCCTGTTTGGGTTTCCTCATCTGTAAATCGGGGTTAATGTTGCTGCTTTTGCTCCCAAGAGGCCCGGCACACTTGTGTAGAAGAAACTCCTGCTCAGCCCCCAGTAGTGAAAGGAGATACTCCAATTTGTACCTGGAAAGCTGAAAGCAGTGGCTGACCTGAGTGATCTAATGGAGTGTGCAAGGCACAGTTATATTTACGTGTAATGCTTTTTCAGCCCTGGCAGTTTTGTTGAGGGATGGAGTCCTACAGCCCAGCATGCATTTCTTCTCTACATTCCTATCCAATGACTAAATAGGAGGAATGGCATGGGCCAAATTCATCCCTGGTGGGACTCCAATGACATCAGTCATCTTTATAGGAGTTTTTTGAATGAAGTCAATTGAGTTTTACGAGGACTGATTTTGGCCACATGCATATTTAACTACTCAGAGAGCTGCAGCAGTGAAGGAAGCTCTCCTTGTCTCAGAAAGAATCACTTCTGAGTCTGGGAGACACAAGCTAAGTTGTTTACCTGTTTCACACAATCAAACTTACCTTATTTAAACTCAAGGAGCAGTTGAATTGTGATCAGCATCCAGCAGAACTTAAAAAAAAAAAAAAAACCCAGCTGTCCCCAAATGTTTGTAGCTTTCAATGAAACTTTTTCCATACCACTCAGGGCAGCACTGTGCCAAGGATATCCAGCAGACATGTTTACACGACAAAGGGCAGCACCCTGCAGGAATACTGGCATAAATTCTGCATGCAGTACTTTAGCTGAAGTGCTGTTCTGTGCCAGAGCTGTTTGGCTCTGCCCTTTATTAGGCCTTGCTGTTCCAGAATCCCTGCCATGCTCGTATGTCTCTGCCACTCACATCTTTCTTTAGATTGCTCTCTGGGACTGTAATTCCACTCCCAGCTATACCTGATGAAAACATGGTAAATTAGTAAAAAGGCATGTCCCTTCCTCCACCTGTGCCTTAGCTGCTGGTGTTGACTCCCCTACACCTTATTCTTGTGCTTGACTGGAGTCTGATATTGCACCGAACAAATACAAATGTTTATACTAGTATTATAGTTTCTGACAGTTGCTATTGAAAAATAAATCAAGAACTTGATGAGTGGCAGTGCTTATCAAAGGTCTGTCTACAGAACTTGTCACCACTAATCAGTCAAACTATTTGCAGTGTCTACTTATTATGCATTCTTATTGTATCTTCTAAAGAATGAGCAGAACAGTTAGAGACTGTGCTGATAATTTTGAGTAGCAGAACATGTGCTCTGCTCATATGAGGCACTTCAACTACTTTTGAAGAGATGAATACAGTATCTCTTTTTTTTCTGATTTCTAATTTGCCTTCTGCCATTACTAGATCTTTGGTGATGGAACTTACATTCAGTTTTCAGTATTTTTACATTGTATGTGGGAAACAATGAAATACAAGTTTATGGGCTTGTTCATCTCTTTTACAGCAATTTGATTTGGCTGATTCAAGTGAAGCTATTCTAGCTCTACAGCAGAAGTTTTGAGAACAGAATTAGGCTTTCCGATGGTTTCATGGCAGGCATAAAATCCACATTGTTGAGATCCACTATAACTTTTTGTCTGTATAATTTTTCTAATTTTTATTTTACTACTGTCTTCTGTCACTGTTTGTCGGTATTTCACATTAGGGTCAATTGGGGAGAAAAAAAAAGTAAAAAAATATTTTTACTGACGTTTCAATAGGTGCATCAGCTTGTGCCAGAGATCTGACACCCAGTTTTCCTCTTTTTTTTTTCTTCTTCAATCTTTTTTTTTTCATACATTTGTTTTTCCCCCGTGCTAACACTTCTTCCTGTCTTCCTTTTCCTTCCTCAGTGTTGCTAGGGTTCTTGCCCTGCCCATCTTATTTCTCAACATGTATTTCTACCTCTTATTCAGAATCATTTTAGTTTGTTTTCATATTGCTGCAACTGCAATCTTATCTGTCATATCAATGGACTTGTTTCTATTTCAATCTGCCCTCTTTTTGGCAACGCTTGGGCTTTTTGCAACAAGTTCAAGTTAGTGTCTTCCAGAATGAAAATCACTTTGAATCTGCCTTTCTCTGAATCTCTGAATTAATTATCTCTTCATCTCCTTGCATACATACTTTGCCTCAAACAACCACATAACTACCACCCTTCTCTCTTCATGACACCTTTTGTTTTTTTGGCCTTTTGTCTTCTGACTTGGGCTCGTCAAATTACATCTTTTGGGCCAATGATTTATCTGTTTTACAACTTTTTTTTCCATTCAAGAGTTGTCCAAACACAGCATGGCTTTCTTCCAAAGGTATATGAAGATATTACAGTTTATATATGCCTTGTAAATTCTTTGGAGACTTTTTCTTTAGCTATTTCTTCTGCAGGAGTTAAGCACCAGACTACAGAAAAATCTCAGGTACATTTTCAGAGAACAGTGAAGAAAACTTCACAATAAGGAAATAATGAAGCAGGCAAAAGTGTTTCTCATCTAATGTTATATTAGGTGTGCTAAATGCTGCCCTTAAGGTATAGCTACATCCTGATGAGTGTGTTCATGATCCTGCTGTCATTCCTCACCTGCGGGAGCCGGGTCAGACACACATGTTCAGAGGAAGGACATTACTGCACTTCAGAGAATGGAGCAGGATATACAAAGTGCACAGCTAACAGCACAGCTAGTTACAGACTCTTGGTTTTGTTTCAGGATTATTTGATCTGAACTTTACGAAATTCCTTATTGCACCCAAGGTGATTTTTATCTACCGTAGACAGGAAATTTTGTATTATGAGTAAAATTATGGGCTTATGGGTTCTCCCTATTTATTTTTGAAACTTGGTTCATGTAAGTGTTCTCGAAATTACATGAAAAATAACATAATCTGTGGTAGAAAGTAAACTGTGCCACTTTTCACCGCTTTCCTTTGAACTGTCAGTCAATTCTTTTGGTGCCTATTGTGTATTCCTTTTTGTGTTTTCCCTTAAAATGCACTTCTCTTGGAAAATGAGTTCTCTAGCAGTTTAAAAAAAAGCTCTGTCTTTCACCACCCATCAAGTGCATTGCTGGTTGTCTACTAAACATCTAGTGAGTTGTTGAATACTGTTGGTACGCCAAATTTAGATGGTGGTGAAGGCTGCCTTGTACAGCTCTGAGCACAGTGTCAGCTGCTGGTTTTAGAAACCAATAAATAATTAAAAAGCTAGATATTTGATGATCCTTAAAGAAGAATGACTAAGGTAGCCCTCTACTGTCAACTTCTTCATTAGCACAGGCTGAGATCCAGGCAAAAGAACCTTTTCCATTTGGTGACCACTTGGATATGGCTTAGGAAACAGTGTTTCTTCAGCAGTTGGGAAATGTTTATTTCCAGCTGCTTATTTCCCTCAGTGGACTAATAAGCCTATTTCAAAGTGCTGCAAAAAGGAAAACTATATTTTCAAAATGGAGAAGGAAGGCCATTCATAGTGCCATGGTGTTTTCATCAAACTTCCTTTTTCCTGAACTGCAAAGGAAATGTTTAAATGAATGACTCAGAGTTTCCTTAACTTACCGATGTGCCTAATCAAATACATAAACTATGTAAAACATGATCAAACAATTGCATCAGTTGGGTAAAGTGGAAGGAGAAAGCAGATGGAGTTATTAATATCCCTTTCCACTGAACATGACCTTTCCACTGAACTGGTATCAGCCTGATTATCATATTATGGAAACAACTCTTTCTGCAAAGATGTCACAGCATAAAACAGCCTGGTGCCATCTAGTCAGAATACTTGAGATCCATGAGCTCTCCTACTCTTTTTCTCAGATATATGGCATTTTAGGGATTTTTTTCTATTTTACTGAGATCTTGTATTTCTTACAAGGTGCGTTTTTTTTTTTTTTTTGTCTTCTGAGTTGAGTGTAATTACCTGGGATTTTAATGAGACAGACTTCCTGGTGCTAGGTGGATGGCAAATGGTCTCCTGTTCTGGGAGAAAGAACATGGATGAAGTTGATCATAAGGTTATACCTCATTACTGCTAGAAGTCCTGTGAGAGCAATGAGATGTATCAGAAGGGACTGAGCCATGAACATTAGGACAAACTCAACCGGCTGGGCCTGCCAGTTTGCATGCAATCTCGACAAGTTTGTCCAGTACTGGCATATTTCTCTGACCCATTCCTGCCACTGTGGAGAATATGGAAGATAAAAGATCAAAAGAGGTTTGGATAAACCTGGGAATGTGAATATGGATTTGCAAGCCAGAACTGCAAAAGCAAACTTCTAAACTCAACATGTAAGCATTCACAGTGCTCTGATTTTCAGTGATAAAGAGTGCCAGAAAGTCCCAACTGGAGTCCTTGTCAGCTACAAGTTCTTAGCACTTAGAGCATTGATTTTGGTGCTTAAAGTCAAGGTTGTAGTTGACTTTAATAGGGCTACCCAGCTTATAAATAACTCCTTGCATTTGGTCCAGTGTTTGTAGATTGCCAGATGGAGAAGAGTGTGACTCAGGTGGATTTGGCAACTCCAGTATGCCTTAGGTTGAACACCTGGAGGGACTGTATCTAATTTCTTTATGATTTCATTGTTTCAGTAGATGCTGTATTCAGTGCAATATCTGCTACTGAAATATCTGAATGCAAATACCAGGAACCTCTGGGAAATTTTAGTTAATAGGAAAATAATCTAAAACAAATTCATTCAGTTATGCAGCCAGGAGAAAGGAAAATAAAAGAATTACTGATACAACCAAGCAGGCACAGAAATGAAACCACTTGAAGATTTTCTTTTTAGGTTCTCCAACTTCCATTAATTTAATGAGCAAAATAAGTGAATGCCATAGATTGCCTAATATAGGGTGTCCAGGCATTCAGCATCGTTTGCTGCTCTGCTGAGGGAGCTGTGGCACAGCAGCTCTGTGTTTGGCTCTAATCCTAATGCAGACATTCAGCCCTCTGAATCAATGTAACAAAGCTCCTGTAATGAAAACCTAACTACAGAGAAATAAAGATCCAGTATGACAAAACATCAGTTAGCTCCAGTTTCAATTGGAGGCGAGAGAAGTCACGTAAACTGCACTTTAAATTCCTACATTTGGATATTATGCTGATAAAAGATGGGAAGGTTAGACTGAGGTGTGAGAAGTTTTGTATCTTACTTTCATTACAATACTGATAGCTTGTACTTTTCAATTACGTGATTACTAATGAAACTGGGTGCAGAAATCAAGGAAAGATCACAGGTGGTTTTTTCTTTATGCACTGTCTCTTGTTTTGAGGAAGGAAACCTTTTTCACTGTCAGCTTAAACATCTTACTGAAATTCTCAGTGGACCATAAACGGATAGTAGGGATTAGTATAAATAGTATTTTATTTGTCCTGTGGTGAGCAGGGATCTTCATGGGGCATTTCCCCTTCTACCTATTTTCTTTTTCTTATTTTTTGCTACATAGATACAAAATCAGGAAAACTTGCAATAAAATCAGTTAATTTAATATAACCATATATAACCATAACATAACCACAAATGCCTTAGGTTTGGTCCTAACTGAGGCTACTTTCCTGATTCAGAGACAAAAACTCATTGCAGAATAACTTCTCAGAACAAGAAATTTTACGTAACAGATTGAAAAGGAACTGTTTCCAAAAAGTTCAAATATTGAAATGTCTGTGTGTGAACAATTTTCATATTTCTACAAACAAAAATACACCACATAAATGAAAACAATATATGCAGAAATACAGCTTAAATCTGTTTATAGTGAAATCATTCACTTCACATGGAGATATGAGCAGTATTTAGAAATACTGTGGTATTTCTTCTTCTAGGCATAGCAAGGAGCTTTAAATCAAATAATCCTGATATAATCTGTCTCTTAGTACTTTTGATTAAAAATAAATAAAAACATTATTACTCACGGAAAAGTGGCTAAGACATGGTAAGCCTGGCTTTTGATTTCCAAAATACCATGTATCCAGCTTTTATGTCTATGTCCTGTAGCGAATCTGTTCCATTGCTGAGGGCAGTAATTTGTGCTGAATATGCACATACAAAGAGGTGTGTGCATGGCTTCTTGGCTGGATTAGTGTACCATTTTGTGACCTGTGAGAAATTCCTCATCTAGACAATAGAGCTTACAGTTTTTCTCAACTAGTTAATGGATAGTTTAGTGACTTTTTGGTTCTTAGGAAGGATTAATCCATCAAAATGTTAACAAAATAGTTGAGGGAAGTAATTTGAGATTTAATTCTTTCACCTTTTCTGGTAAAGTGAGGTTTAATTTGCTGAAGGGGAAGTTGCTACAAAATGCCTTTAAAACAGGGAGCTGGTTGTACGTGTCTGACCATGTTATAGAATAGGCCACCTCATAATATTTCAAACGGAAATCTCATTTTCTTTTATTTTAAATCTCTTTTCCATGGGAACAGTCCATAGTGACAACTTAAGAGTTTCATATCTGCCCACTTGAAGACAATGTTCTCTATACAGTGTCTTGAAGAGACACCAAAACCAACAGCACTTGCTATCAAGTATGAAGAGAAGACAAATCAAAAGACTTTGTTCAAACCAGCCACTGTTTTTACTTACCAATGATGTTTCTATACCCACAGCATATCAAGCTACACACTATTTGGTTTAGTGTTTGCATCTGTAATTTAGGTACCCTCCATCTGTAACTGACATATGGCAAAAGTTGAGAAAATAAAAATGTGTTAAAAAAGTTTGTTTAAAGAATAACAAAAAAATTAAGCTGATTACCAAACAAATATTTTCTACATGAGAGTATTATGTGTTTATGTTGTCCAGATGATCTTTGCTATGTAAATCGTTTGTAGACAGCCAATATTTGCTTTTCAAACTATCACTGGTTGGACTTGCTGCCTGGCAGTATTCCTTTTTCCTGATTAGATGTGTGAGTTGTACATCCATTGAATATTATTGCAATTCTGGCTTCCACAAATACATAACTGTCCGTCAAATCTGGTGTCTGAACCCTTTGTGCTAGATAAATCCATGGATATTTCTCAAAGATACTAATTAATGAAAAAAAAACCCAACAAATGGATATTTCTATTCAAAATAAATTACACTATATTCCCCAGACTAACACACAGACATTTGTTCTCTGATGATAGACAATGCAGATACTTATAAATTAATAAATATGCATAAAGAAAACAATTGAATTTTATTTCCAGCTTGCAAGCTGTGTGTGGGTGGCAGTTTATTTTCTTCTCTCACTCCAACTGGGTCAGATTCAAGTTGGACTTGAACATAGTTTGCATCTTGCCCTTGTTCTTGTGAAACTTGGGAACTTGTGGAAAGGGGTCTTTTGGCAGGAGGAAGTATAGTGTTTAAAGTTTGCCTTTGTAGCAGTGGCAAAGCTTGGCTTATTGTATTCATATGGTGGTGAGATGGTGTTTGGTTGATCCTCTGATGTCAGCAAATCAGAAGACAGATGTCTTACTTTTTTTTCCTTTATTTCCAGACGCAGAGCAGTGAGTGTCTTGTAAGGGTCAAACAAATAATCATGTATTCAGAAGCAAAAATCATGATCTTGCTGAAGGGTTTACTGTCAAGTCTGAATGTTTCAGAATTTGGTTTTTTATGTCCACACCCAGGCTTTTGTCGCAAAAGATAGCTTGAAAATGAGGGATAAAATACTTTAATATTGATGGAATTTTCAATCTAAGCTTTTACATTTTTATGTATAGAAATTTTGAAATGTTCACCTGTACTATATATGCAAATGGTAATTGCCCTGCTTTATTTTTTGTTGGTATTCTGTAGCCACAATGTAGGCTGGCTGAAGTGTAAGTTACATTTTACACATATGAATTTATTGATTTCCCTGTTGCAAAGGTCAAACTGTAGGTTTGAGCTCTAGAGGCCCTAGCTTCAATGTCTTCAATAGGCCAGGGCACAGGCACCACACGTGGCTTAAGGGTAACATCTGAATTGCTGGTGACTGATAGACTGCTAGCTCTACAGATAACATGCTTCTGAAGCTATGTATGTGCCAGTGTGTGAAGTGGGTCAGGGATTGCTCTCTGACTAGTAAAGCAACTGGAATTCAAGATTACACAGTTAAAATGAACAACTTATGTTTATACAATAAAAATGTCTTATCTCATATGCTGTTAAAAACCTGGCAGTTTTAAGGATCTAATTATTTCAACCTTTTGTGATATCTGTAGGACACTGTTTAAAACTGGGAAATATGGGTGTTGTGTCGTGCATATATTTATCAGAAGGGTAATAACCCTGACTTTTTCAACCTCATGCTGAAAGGAAGCCTAGTGGAAATTTCATTTGGAAGTCTCATCTATGATAGTGTGGTGTATTTGTGGAAGTTGGTCAATGCACTACACTGGAGTCGAGGCTTTCAGAAGTGAGGAGATGGACAAAAACAGGTAAAGTTTTTCAAACAGGGAACATAAACAAGTAATAATTAGCTCAAAACCCAAATTATCCAGTAGTTAGATAATTACTATAGATTATCTGGAAAAGGCTTTTCTTTGTTCTGCTAGGCTGAGTTTCCTTCCACTGCTCCCAGTGGCTAGAAGAATTGGATTAGAATAATGGAACCTCTCCTCCCTCCCAGACAAATTTGCTGTCTGAAGCTCTCCTGCATATAACAGTGGGTTGAGATCAACTTGGACACTAATGTCAGCTACCCGGCTTTTTTGTATTTTTCTCTACTGAGGAGATAGGTAGGTAGATAGATGAATGCCATCTATCCATCTGAACATGTTTGAGAGACTTTTGGGGTTTTTCAGTTTCTTCAGCAGAACTGGGATCAGAGGGTTCTAACAAGCAAAGTTTGAAGCCTTTTGCTTGACTGAAATTGTAGTCAACCTAAACTCTGGAGCTTTTGTTCTGTTCTGTGGGAATTTGAATGCTCTGCTGCTAAGAGAGTAGTAAGAGAGGAATATCTTGTTTGTAGACAGTAAAAAATAATCATTGAAAGATATTCTTCTTATGCAGTCAGTTAAGGCATGAATGAGTCCAGATTTAATAACTTTTGCAAAATTTATCCTTAGCATATTCACCCAGTGAGAGAAAGACCTCTTTCCCAGAAAGACATCATACACAACTGTAATTGACAGCATGTGCATTACACACACAACCTAAAATTAAATTGACATGGCTCAGAGATTCCATCTGGTGTCAGATCTAACCTACCACAAAGTGAGCAGCAGAGCTAGACTCACTCAAAGTCTTTGTCTGTCCCCTAAAGCTCCAGTGATATGAAAAAGTGGGAGTTAAGGCACCAGATTTGCTACCTATGATCAAGTTAAGTAAAACCAGCCAAGAACTACAAGGCCATTGTTTCCCATGTAATGATTTTTTACCATTTCTTACATGTTATTCTGATGGGCCTAGTGCTGCTCATTGCTTAGGGAGTAACGTAGGAACTGATTCACCAGCTGACCTGATGTGCCATGCAAATTGCTTCTGAAAATGGTTCTGACAACAAAATAAAATAAAATTATTATTAAAGAGAAGTAAAAGAACACTTCCATTCCACATAAATCACTGTGAATGCAGCAGTCACTTGCTCCTCCTAGTCACTGAATACAAATGTAGATAAAAGGCTGAAAAATCTGAAGAAACCCTTGTAAGTAGTTGATGTAACCCCTCCCAAAACAAAACAAACAAACCAGACCAAACCAACCAACCAACCAAACCAAACAAAAAAACCACAAGAGGAATACATTTGTAATTTAATATATGGAAATATGTTATTTAAAAAGTAATATTAATATATATACGGGTGAATTTATTTTTAATTCTGTTTAATCTAGTAAATAAGTATGCATGTGAGAAAACTAACTAAAAAGACCACATATGGTCTGCGAGTTTTATTTTGTCCATAAAATGTCTGTCACCCTTAGAGAACTTCCTGAAGGCCTCATTTATCTTAACCTTAACTCCTTAAAAGAGGTAAATCTTTGCAGTTGAGATCAATTGTAAAATTACCACTGAAATAAGCAGAGCAGTGATTTCTCCCAGCCTTATTCTTACCAGGCAAAGATTCCTCTGTAGAAAGGACTGCATCATTTTTTCTCCACTAAGTGAAAGGTCATTATGCATGGCCAATAACACATAAGAAAGACAGAGAGTGCAAAACAGCCTTCTTCTGTCATGACCTTTGCAAAACAGGTTGGCAGAGTTAATTTACACCATTTGTTTATCTCCACTATATCCAGAAGTTTGACCATGCAAGAACTATACTTTAGAAAATTCCTTTGGAAGATTGGGCACATACTGTAGAACGTTTCCTGTTAGGAATGGTGTTGCCTGAAGGAACTCCTGACCTGTGTGAGCTGATGTTTTTGGTGTTAATGCAGAAATTTCTTCTTGTAACAGTAACCAGAGAAAGATTGAAGGCATTTTAAAGTACCTACTCCTTGCATCTTTCAGGCTTAACTTCTAAAATTTCTCTATAGTTAATGCCAAAGTGAGGAAAAGACTTGAGTTGTTTCATTATTACAAGCCTACAAAATTAGAACAGATGGGAACACTGACATGAAGTAAAACAATTTTCTAAATGAGTGAAGCATATTAAAGTTTTGGAAATCATGAGATAGAGATTATCTACAATGCCACAGAAAAGTGTTTTATTTATGTTGCACAGTAGCGTTACTCTAAGCTAAGACCATCACCACATAAGCATGGATTTTTCTAAGAGTGTTAGCTTTCTTCACTGAGGAATTGAGTGAGAGATAAAGGGAAGGTAGACATAGCAAAGAAGAAGGGAGGGGAAAAGGCTGACAGAAAAAATGAGGAGAGTGCCAAAGCAAGGAAGATAGTATTTGTGTTTAAAAGAAGAACTTGAGGCTGTGCCAAATCAGAATTTTCTTTAGGAACTTGAAAGCTGAAAAAATTCATGAGCATGCACAGATCATGGGCAGAGGGAGACACTGCAAATTCACTGTAATGTACTGTTACCAGGCTGGGGAGAGAACATGAAGAAAAGAAAGAAATGGCCTTTAGCCACACTGTAATGAACTGAGGAAGGTTCATTGGATAGAGCATGAACCTCAGCAATTCTTTCAGTAAGGCTGGCTAAAGCAGATGATTTTTCACAAAACCCAGTAGCAGGCAAAGGATTTCATACCACTTTTATTCTAGGACCAATAAATAAATCAATGAAACACACACATAAATGAACACATAAACAAATGAGATTCAGATGGTGGATTTGGTTTAGATCTGAGTTTGCAGTAAGATGCTTCTGGAAGTTGAAATTCTTTGAAGATGGGTCCTATAAATGGCTGAACTAACAAGGGCTTGCACAAACCATCCAAGCTCATAAATTTTTTGGATGGCACAAACACATTTTGACTGGATTTACACTGGACTTGAGTTCAGCCAAGAGACTTCACAGCTTTTACTTTCAGTACACTGGGACTAGGCCTACATGAGACGCTTTTGTTGGAAAAATACAACTAATGTGAGAGGTGATTTTGAAATTTTATTTCCAGCTCAGTGTAAATTTGGATAGTTTATATATGTACTGTAACTGTATGAACAAAACTACAAGATAATATTTGCTTTCACTGGGATTATCAACTAGAAATTTAATCTTTTTAATGTAGGCCTTAAATATGGCATGTCTTTTATGGGATATTGTAAGGTAGTTAACAGTCCTCCTCCACTTTGTATCCCAGTTTCTGGGATTTCTTTTGAAGATTAACTGTAGAATTAAAGCAGAACCTAAGGTTTCCCTCCCCACACAAGGAAATAACTAGAGGCAGGGCTGCAGGGTCTCAGTGTCGAGGATTTCCAACAATTAATAAGGGATGCTAACTCACTACAGTTAGCTGCCTCACTGTCATTGAAAGTGCTCAATTCCTACGAAAGAGGATTGAGAGTGTTGGATCATAATTTCTCCTCTGCCCATCCTTCCCAAAATAGATTTTCAACATGGGGAAGTACAGTGTACTATAGTATTTTGTAGATTAAATATCCTACACATTTGGTATCTTACCTAACTCTGGTTACTCCATTCCATCTTTAGTAAGAGAAAATGCCTGTCATGTAAGTGAAGAAAAAAAAAAAATCTATATTAATAACAGCAGAGACTTGTGAGTGTGCAGCACTTCATCCATTCAGACCACAGCTTTGAACTGGATTGTAGGGCCCTGTGTAACCACGATGTTCAGGAGCTTGTGAAAGAGTAGAGTGGAAGAAGTGGTCTTTATTCCTACATTTTATTTAAGGTCTTCAACAAATATTTAGTAAATACCATGGTCCCTTGGAAGTCACGAGGTTACAGCTGATGTACTACTGCATTCATGTTGCACCAGGACAAAGAAAAAAAGTAATAGTCAAATAGTTCTTGCTATCAAACTCTACAATCATTTTTTTTGTGAAGATAATATTAATCTTCACAAAAAATCTGTGTATCACAGACCTGAGATATTCAGACTTCAATAACTGAATGGGGAACTTGTATTAAAAGGACAGATTTTTCTTAGGTGTTTTTCTTTGAAGTACACAATTTTTCATACAAGTACTTTTATCTTTTCAGTGCTGTTATAAAATTTATCTATGACAGTGACTTTTATGCTCTCAAAATAATTCATAGACTTAAAGGTTTCTCTAACTTGCTTCACTGGATATCTGTTTACTCTTAGGAATACTGAAGATTGAAAACAGTATGACTCTGTTCCTTGTCCTTGATTACTAATTCAGCAGAAGTGTCATAAAAAAATATATCAAAGAAATGAAAATAAGTGGCATGACACAGTAGACCCCATTCTAGCAATGTTGCAGCTCATGCTGGAAATGGAATCTCCAGTTTCATTTGTTTTGATGTACTGTATAAATATTTAAAGAATGCAAGCTGCAATTTTATCCAGCCTTTGCTGAATTTCAGTGTCATGTCTTGGTGGGGGTTTTAATGTTGATGCTAATTAATGTTAGATTTGCTTGTTCAGCAAACCAATGAGAGTTGTACGTAAGTCCATTTCTGCTCAGAAAAAAACTTCAGTAAAATTTTGACTTTGATTCCTTGAAATGCTGCAGAAGACAGTGACCTTTATATGAATTTTAGGAAGTTGCATGCATGATGAACCTCATCTGCATTTCAGGGCATTTTTGTATTGAAAAGATACTCTAATATGCAATGAAGTAATTTTCAGGTCACTAAATTTAAATAGATTAATAACTTCAGATAAGTAATGGTGACATTAAATAGTGTTTTGTGATAATTTTACCTAGACTATGTGTATGTATATGAATACCTCATAACTTGCTTATCAAGAAATCAGACCCTCGTAAGGTTAGAGAGCAGGGACACTCCATCTCACCACTTAACAGTGGTGTAAGATCAGCAGTTGAAAATTAATACGCTAATGTGACAGTGGTGATGCTGCCTGATGCACTGTGGATTAAACTGAGGGCCTTCTGAGCTAAAAATATGAAGCAAAATGCCTTGACTTTCAAGCATGGTTTAATAAAAGACTTGCATCCACCAATAAAATATGCATCATGGAGGCATATAGTCTGCCTAGGAGAATGAAAAACTTTCACCTAAAATCTGTCAGAGTCACAGAATAATTATTCTGATCTGTCACATGAAACTACGAAATACAGTTTGTCCTTTGGCTGTCAATTCTGAACATTTTTAATGTTGTGTTTGCTGAGAAGCATCCTCAGCATCTGAACAGAAGAGCAGGCAAAGCAGAAGGATACTCCTATGGGCTCAATCATTTAACCACTATGACTACGTCCGTATCCTTAAATAAAATAAGCTAGGGCTGTTTGTCTGGCTCTGAACCTAAGTGGCATAGCATGATTCCTGTCCACATGTCCAACCTGGTCTACCCCCCAAAGAGGGTGGCTCTTTCCAGGCTGCTGGCTGGGAGCTCTGCTAGGTTTGTACTGTTTCCAGGCTGTGTTCATGCACAGAATGTCATCACATCCAAAGCTATGCCTTGGAGCATCCTAGCTATTCAGTGGCAGGGGCAATCACAGGCCAGCACTTGCTCCTTTACTTGGCCCTAATTTATCAGGAATTTAGGTGAAGCTCATGGACAACTGTTAGTGATAGGAGTAAAGGAAAGAGTGTGTGTGTGACTTGCCTCTGACTATCTGCTGGATGACTAATTGGCTCAGAGAATAAGGTCCAAAGTGAAGTAGGGAAGGACTTAGTTATGATGAACTTCACCACCCTGCATGGTTTGTCAAAAATCTCCCAGACTGATACATTCAAGCCTTTAGTCTGTAAATGTAACTCTGAAAGGGAAAGTGTTGGCTTTTCCTATAAGTTGGTGGCTTTTTGTGTAGAGTATCTCAGGAAACAGAGAAAAACATTGTTAAATGCTGCTGAGGTTTTTTTGGGAGGTTAGAAATCTCATGTCTTTATTCTTCTCTAGAATCTAGATTACTCATGAGGCATTATGATATAGAACCACAGTGACCACAGACTCCCATACTCCAACACAGTAGCTCAGTAAGAACAGGAAATAAGAGGCTGGGCAGGAAAATGTAGCCCAGTTCTGGAGCCTGAGTGGGGAGAAGAAGGTGGCATAAAAACTGCAGGCTTATGAACCTCCAAAAAGCATATCAGAGGCATTTGTTAAAAAATTTCCTTCTTTTTCTGGGCTGCTTGTTTTCCTTTGAAAAACTGAATTAAAAATGTTTGTTTTCATTAGTTTTCCAAGAAAAATCCTTTCTCTGAAGTATTTTTCTATTCTTTTCTTTTCAGAGAGAACATATTTACATCATCTTCTTCCCGAAAAAGCTGTCTTGTGTTAAACATGCCTTTACAAAAATATGGGGAATATACTTATCTCAACTGGTGTATGTATAGATGAACCGAACAGTGAACTGGACTTGTTAATCTCATTTGTAAGCAAAGTTGTGTTACCTCCACATAATAGAACTGTCCTTTCTGGAGCTCACAAACATATGCACTGTTTCATGCTCTGTGTCTGACTCTCTTTAAGGCTATGAGATATAATGAGTGTCTCCTCATTCTGCTCCATCAAATTTAGGTCATTGATAGTGCTGTGCAAATAGCTCTTTAAATTTGGCCCATAGGAGATATGTAACTTTAATAACCTTCTGTCTTTGTTATCTCTGCACTGGAATTTACTTCCTTCAAGGAGTCTTGTGTTTTCAAAGACAGGCCTCCATTTTGGTTTTATTGCAACAACTTCTTGCAAAGAAAGCGCAGGATATTCTGTCTTGTTGTCTTTAAGATATTTTTTTAAATTTTGACATTTTTTGCTAATTTTTTCCATGCCTCAGAATCCTGGTCAGGACACCAGGAGTAGCCAAAAGAAAGTTCAAAGTAGAGAAGAGGAGAAGAAACTTCCTGATTAGCAAGAAAAATAAGTATTAAATGACCAATATTATGACAGATCTGCAATACATGTCCAGTTTAAAAAGAACAGTTAGAAACATGTATGCAAAGGTCTAACAGATCCAAAATTACATTTGCCCTAAACCGTTGTTAATAAGCCTATTCACAGGAGATAGTTTATGAACCTGCTCTGGGATTCTTCCAGATACAAGAGAGTGTATAAATGTAAAATCATTCTCATGCAGCTATGATCACATTATGTACTCTGTGTCAGATCACTGGAGAAATTAAAAACATGATGGATTGTAGAGAGAGTTGTTAAATAGAAATTAATAAGCCAATGTGCTAATGAGAAATTGACATATTAAACATGTTATGAAGCAGAATTTGTAGTAGAAAACAAATGATTGTTTGCAGATGACCTGGGTTTGCTACTTTGAAAGCAGAATCTTAAATTAAAGTAGGTAGGGATTAACTCCTTTCCTTGTATCCAAGTCAATTAATTTTTGCTTTCCACAGTGTTGAGGGAGGAACCCAAGATTAGTTTTCAGAGTGTTACATGAATGAGTAAAATAATGTGATATCTCTATCTCATTTTTACATGCAAGGATAAATTACTTTTGTGTCACTTTAAAATCTTAAATAATATCTTTCAAGAGAATAAAATAGCCATTAAAAAGATATTTTTAATCCTTATCAGAAGTGTTTCTGTGCCAAATACACACTATTTTGTGAAGTACAGTGGCATGCTGGTACTCCTTTGATCTCAATATCCTTCATCCTGGTCTGCTGCCAAGGATCATTCACTCTCTGCACACATCAGTTGGGACAGGAAAAAAAACGAATGAAAGTGATCTCTAGAGCTGAATTCACATCTCACTTCCCCTGTTTCTCTGTCTGTCTGACTCCAATGTCTTCGGGGAAGCTATTGCTCATTTATTCTGGTATGGGTAACACCTACAGTTGTGGATTCAGCACAGAAAGATGGCAACTTCCTTGCTTGGTTGAACAAAAGATACAGTATACCTCTTTCAGTCTTTAGCTGGCTGTGCTTCTTCTCACTAGGTGTCCATAGCAGGGATTTCACTTTGGATACAAACACAAATTTTATCTTACTCATCACTTACTGACACTGGCTTTCAAACACAGCTGGCTCGAATAACTTAGGTGGTGAATGGACATCCAGTAAATGTCTGCCTTGAAGAGCTGGTCATCCATCCCAGCAGACCAGGAGGAATCAGGCTTTGCCTAAAGCAGCAGTTTGACATGGTATGCTCCAGTTTGAGTTTGCACTTGTACCAGCTGCCCTGCGCTGCCCAATGCAGAGATGCCTGAAGTCACATGCTCAAACCTTCAGAGAGTAGTTCCCTCACACAATGGAATTATTATAAACACAATACTGTGATATCAAATATCATAAAGCATCAGATTATCTTAAAGTAAATTCGTGATGTTTCCTTAGACTAGAATAATATTTGAGTGATTTTTTCCCCCCTAGTTTTTCTTACCATGCTTTTAAAGTGGCTTTATAAACTCTTTAATGAGTCTGGATCTGAACATATATCTCTTCCACTGATTTATATATTTTTTTACACATCATTTTTATGCAGAGTTTGAGATGATGCTGTGATTTTGTACTTTGGCCTAAAGTGTTGCCATGCAAGAAAAGTTGGGTCCAATTCAGTAAGTGCTTCAAACACATAATTCTTGGCAGTCTGAACTTTCCTTTTTGTGCTAAAACAGCATAAACTTGTCTTAGAGTGGGATTCATTAGGATTACCTATAGCCATTTGAGGGCATTTTTATACTGCAGAGCTGGTGTGAGTGCCCTAACTGTAAATTTCAATGTGGCTTCTCCAGTCAAAATTGCTTTGAATCACTGCATTCATGTAATAATGGCAATATGCTCTCTAGATACATTGCAAATGTTCCATGCCTGCAACACCTATGACATGGCTCACAGCTGTAATCCTTGCAGAGCCAGGTATAGTGGTCAATGCCAGAAATTCCTTCAGTACTTTTTCAAAGGGCAAATACACTTTTGCATATGTGTCTATGTATGCCAATTTTCAGTGTTAAAACAGACTTTGTGGAATACAATACTCACACAGGTGGATCTTATTCCAGTCTGTGAATAGTCAGAGCATCACCTCTTCCTGCAGTAAGAGAGGTTACAGAGGATTAGAGTAAGAAGATAGTAATACAGCTGCAGCTATCCTGGAGTAGTGTGCTTGTATCAGTTATCCACTGCAGACAGCAAATGTGAACGATCCCGTTACCTGCTTCCAGAAATTCCTTATGTGTTGGAGTTTTTTTTTTTTTTTTTTTTTTTTCCTTTTGAAAGACTTGTTCCAAAATTCCTCAGTCTGTTTTGAATTTCTTTAATAATCTTTCATTCTCATGCAAGATGCATAAATTTCAAATACCTGTTGATTTATGTATTAGCATCTGCTCAAGGGGAAGTATTTCTGATGCAATACAACATAAGAAAATAACAGAAAATAAATGTTCATCTTCTGAAAAAAATGTGTCTAGTTTTCCATGTTCTTGCACCTAAAACTATGCAAGCACAAAGCAAGTGTAAATACCTGCAAGCCAGATCTTGATGATACTAGGATGCTCAGCAGAGGCAGTATGAATTAGCTGTTAAGTGGACTAGTTGAGGATAGTTTAAAGACTTCAGGAACCCCCTCAAAAGGAAATTAGTTCCATTATATTTATTTTACTTTGCATCCCCAAAAGAACACAAGCAACAAAAGTTTTTAGCTTGTTCATGCACTTAAGAGATTGCAGGCATGCAGGATGTTGTATTAATTTAAACCACTGTTACTGTCAATTAAATTAATACATTTTATGCCACACTCACCATGGAGTTTAAAGAATCCTGTCAGTACCACATTTTGGCTGATGGGCAGAGAGCAGCATGAAACTGCCATCCACTAACAGTGACCTTCACTCTTAACAATAATTTTAAATTTGATGAAAGAAATGTGAAAACAAAGCAAAAGAAAAAACAAAGCCCAACTGACTGAAAAGTCCTGGATCAGACCAAGTGAAAACTGATTCCTACGAATCTGCCATTTCATGACACATTGAAGCAAAATACTGTGAAACAAAACCTCTTTGAAGCTCTTTATGTGTTCAATATTTGCTGAGGTGTGTTGCTTTGCACCTGTGTCTCTGAAATAAGATGTATTTTGAAGAGGGGCAGGGTTGATTTTGGAAGGTGAGATGGCTCACTGTGTTGTGTGAGTCAAGTGCAATGGCAGCACACCACAGATGTCTGCCACATGTTCCACACATTTTAATACTCAGTAGCAAATGTCCTTATTATATGAGAGCAAGAAGAATAAGTTTCATTTCATGAAAGCAGGTGAAGTAAACCCCATTGAGCTGTGTGTCATATGGAATGCATAATGGATGATGGTCCAGATGCATCCAAAAAAGAAACGTGCTTTTTGTGTGCAACTGAGATTGAGAAGCTTGTGGTAAATTCTGCCCTTTGTCTATGAGGCTTTGGCTCTGGACAGGGATTCTTGTCATGCATTTCTGCCAAATATGTCAGTATTTAACCCATATGTATTACCATATATGGGTATCTACTTAAGTACTTTTGTGTTTACCATGTGCATATTTTTTTCCTTTTCATTCTTGCAGAACTGCTTAGTTAAAAATTCAGTGGGCCTAATGATTGTTGAGTTTTCATTAACTGAAGAGAAAACACACACTTTTACTTTAGAATAACTAGAACACATGGAATAAAAAAAAAAAATCAAACAAATGGAAATTTGCAACAAGAGAACATTTCAATCAAATTCTGCCTTCAAAAATGTACTCAGCTACCAGAGCTGTTACAAGGGAAGTCCCATGTGTAACTGAACTAGCTGGTTTTTCATCCCATGGTGGGTGCAATTCCATTTTACAATGGCCATTTCAGATAGAATATTCGGTCCCAGACAAAAGACCTTAGCAAAATGTTGTCTATTTTTCCAGGTCTGACTTTCCCAGGGATCATAATGGTAGTTACAGGAATTAGTAGACACAGGTCCCTCTTATGAGATGGGGTTTCAAGTCTTTATAAATATGGCTGAATTCAGATGCAGGGGTCAGGAAATAAACCATATGCTTTTACCAGAATATTAATGCATCAAATCAGGCTGCTCATTTAGGTGCCTAAATATGGATTTACTGCCTAATGTTTGTGTTTTACATTAGATTTGCATGAGTAACATCTGAAACCTTACATTCTTGGCCTGAACAAGTGAGTAGTGTTTCTTTAAGGGGAAAAAAAATTAAAGCCAAAAAATCTAAAAACCCCAGAGCCTTCATTATGTTTTGTGCTAACCAACATTCCTATGTTTTATATTCAAACCAACATATTAACATGAAACAATCATTCCAGATGGAAGAAAATATCACTTCTAGGGTCAGGAAAGGGGTACATAAAATTCTGGCAAATTAGAAGGAGAAATCTACAGGGGCTAAAAACCTCATTAATATATGCTTTAATCCCCTTGTGGATCGTTGTGGTTTGGACCTGCAGAAACTGAAATGAGAAAATGCTACCATAAGCTGACCGGTTTTAGTGCTGAAAGGCAATATCCAAAATGTTCCTAAGGCTTCTAGGGAATGAAAGGCCTTGAATGGATGTGTCTGTACATTCTACTGAACATCTGACTGAATAGACGCTTACCCTGAATTAACATGTCTCAGATCATGGTGTGAACTTCAATAGAAAACATGTACCTAGCCATAAGCCAGCACAGTTTTGAAACTATAATGCTTTACATGCATCATATTTTTAAAGCTGTTTTTTGTTGAGGAACAACAATAACAAAAAAAAATCCCAACCATTGGACCATTTCACTTTTGCCTTGGGGATAGAATTTCAAGAAACTACAATTTATGCCATGCTTTAGCTAATCTACCTAAGTACAGCATCTGTAAGTCCTTTATGTGGTATTTAACATTTTGACAAGAAAATTTTGCTGGTTTTCTGTCACAAAATGTTACCAGACTATGCTAGTACGTACTCTAAATTAGAGTTTTAAAAATAGAATCAGATGCTTCTTCATTTTACATATTTAGGCTGATAAAATGAGAAAACAAATCTCATCTCCTTTTCCTGTTTGGTTGTTCGCAGCTTCAGGAGACACATCATGGAGCACCAACTCATAGATCAAGAGGCAACATTTTTTAACCATCTTTAGCTACAACACCTGACTCGGCACCTTTTGCTGATACTGAAATATAAACTATCTCTAGGGTGTGAAGAGAAACTCAGTTTACATGAGCTCTGATATGCACATGACCAAAAAACAGGAGTTGCAGTCTCTGCACAAAGCCAAAAGCCAGGCACATAACAGAGGTGCTGTATCAAATTCACCAGTTGGCTGTCAGCAAACTGAAGGTCCCAGGCCAGGACCTGCAGGGATTTGAGGGCAGTCCATCTTTTTCATACCTTCCAAAGCAAAATGTGATTTAAAACTGGCTCAGGATGGGCTTCTTAGGTCCAAACATCTTACTGGAGGAAGTACTTACACATAAACTACTACTTCTACTTTCCTTCTGTTCCTCCTCTAACTCTCTTACCTTCATACACAGCATTTGTGTGTGTTGCTCGTACTGTACATGGAACTGTTGATTACTTCAAGACGTTGGATCAACAGAAGCTCAGTAAGGAGTGAGGCAATTCTTTCAGACAGGAACCTGAAACATTTCTGAAATGTTTCCTAAACATTAACAGGAACCAGGAGGTATTTTGATAGACTTATAAATTTAAACTCATTTATAACAAATACTGAATTTATTGGTTTATTATGCCAGCAGGAATTACATATTGTATTATAAAATCAAAGGCCAACATAGTTCAGATATCTTCAGCTATAATTAAGACTTCCATGTATTTTACAAGATTTGAGAGAGAGGAATACTATAAAAATCTGTAGACCTTATTCATTGAAAAAAGCTGCTTATGTAATCAATTCACATTTTTAAATGTGTTTTATGGACATCCGGGAATATCTGCATTCAATACATATTGGACAATTTCAGCTATATTTATAATGTTTATGGCTGTGAATCTACAAATAGAGATGAGATATGGCTGCTAAAAGGCAGGTCTGTTTTTATACTTGTTATTATTTATTATGTATATCACAGTAGCACCCTAACTGTATGCACATGTTTAATGTCACTCATGCCAGTCCTCATGCTGGCAGTGAGATCTCTTCTAGATTTGTAGCTGAGCATATGCAGGATTGGTACTCTGGTCTGTGTACTGTGGTGGGAGGAAGTCTGTGAAATAAACCAGGGGTTTCTTGATTTGAGTTTGTTTGCCCTCAGAAAGAGCATAGCAGCAGCTTCTAGTCTCCTGGCTTCTGACCTCCATGTCCTTTTTATGTTTCCTAAACAAGAACTCCAGTCCCATGTCCCTCACCCACCTGATCTTTCTGTCAAGCCCACTGAAGTCTCTAGGCCATTTATATTCCTTTATTTATGTCTATGCACCTATCAGAACAAATTGCCCTCAGATCTGAACAACATTCTGGGCACAGAGCAGTGCCCTTGTCCCTGTCCCAGGCACCTTGCCTCATTCTGCTACCAACATCTCTGTTGGTTTGAGCAGAGAAGTTCTTCTCAGAGACCCAAAACAGAGCATCAGGGCTGGGGGCTTCAGTTGTCTGTGGTTTTGTTTACACACACACAACAGTGGCAGCTCCTTACTTTGCAGGGCCACACTTTCTCACAGGATCAGTGAGACACTTAAAACACTGTCCTTATAACAGATTACATGTGAGAAGAACTGGGTGCTAGCACTGGTAAAACAGTCCACATATTGTGATTTATGAACTTATTGTATGAACAGTTTAGCTATAATTAGCATCATTACTGCTCTTAAAGTGAATAGTCCTTGAGGTGCTGACTAAGATTCCAATTTTGCAAGATTTCTTTGCCACTAGCATCCCAAACTTGTCTGATACTCAACTAATGTGATGCAGTATGCCTATATATTTGGTAAAAAGGCATCTGAAATAGAAGAGGTGTGAAGTACACTCAGAAAGCTGCCTATTTCATGTCCAGGCAAGCCTGGAGATTTTCTGATCCATTACACCACTTAGTGGTTTTCCTCCTTTAAATAAGTGGTGTCATCTCCACAGCTTAAAGGCATCTGTTTGGTTGAGAGGATGGCCTCCAGTCATGCCTAGGAAGTGCCTGTAGATTTTCTGCTTGTATCTGCAATTAATTTGTTCTGGAGAAGTGTCTTAAAATAACTTATAGGCATTCCCACAGGAACTTCAAGTTGAAAACACATGAAGCATAGGACAGGATCGGATTCAGAGGGACGCATTGTTCACATTTATGATAATTTTTTTGATGCAGAGCACTATAGTGCAGTTTTACTATAGAATTTTTCTCTAACAATCAGCCTTAGTGCTAAACATCTAAAGCAAGATTATGCAAAGAGCAAACTACTGCATAGTTTAGTACAGTAGGGGAAGATTTATTTATCCAGAGAGATTTCAAGTGGACATTTAGATACTGCCACTGTGGCAGACGAATTAGAATGGGAAAGTGTTGCTGATTCTATGTTCCAATAGACCTAGTGAGTTACCAGAAGACCATGGGCTGGAAAAAATTATAATCTACAAATGGAAAATTGAAATATACTGAAATCTAACGGGGAAGTCAGAGGAACATGTCTCCTGGAATGGCTCCTGTGTTGGCAAAAGTGACTGGGCAGTGATCCCAGAGTGTATTAATCTCCAGTTATGAAGCTAGCACAGGAAGGTCATTTAGTTATTAGGAAAATAAAGCACATTTTATAAACTGAAGTTTGGTGATCATGAAAGGATTATACTCCTACCAGTTTTGCTCAGGACTGTCCACTAGCCATTGTTAAAGAAGCAGAACTGTCTACTAAAGAGCTAAGGACTGTTCATGATTGTTCCTGACAGCATGGCTTGCAACCACACATTTTGATTTTCTGTCTTAAAAACAAGATAATCTCCAAATTTTGCCAAGATTTATGACTGAGAGTGGCATCTGGCAGGAGGTACAGCTGTGACAGATAGAGTACAGGTAATTTTTCATTGCTTTAGCTACCACCTTGTCTCCATTTTTTTGGAGATAACCTTTTTTGCAGATAATCTTACCAACATTCACTGTTGCCTAAAGAAGCCTGAAACCACATCTGAAATGTTCTTCAGTGCTTCTGTACTCTTCTGTCTACAACTGTCTGTACTATCAGCACAATTAGGAGGAGCTAAGGATCAGGCCTGTGCCATGCAACATGCCTTTGGCTGGGAAGACAGGAATGAGGAGACCTGGAAATAATTGAAGGCATTTCTGGTCCAGGGGCTGAGGAAGGACAGGAAGATTCCTCCCTTCCAACACACTAAAAATCACATCTTAGAGTCGTGCAAATCAAGGAAATTTTGAGAATTTCTAGGAAACACTGTGGGTGCCCTAGAACTGCTCTGGGAGCTGCAGAGCCAGCCTAACAAAGGTCACTACTTAGTGCAGCAGGGAGCAATGTCTCACCCAGGAGCCTTCTTCTGCAGTGGCTCTCCAGATCTGGTTCCCTTTGCAGCAGACAAGAGACTGTCTGACCTCCCATAATATCACACTTGACCCTGTGGCTCCTCCAGACGTTATGGATAATCCCTGGGCTGTAAACATGATGATAGTTATGTGTGTGTTTCCTTTCCCTTAGTTCAGGCTGAAACAACTGATGCAGCCCATCAGTAAGGTGCTTTTGCAGAATCGAACTAAAAGTGGGTGCTGCATGCCTGAGGTATGAGTGGGAGCAGATGATGGTGTTTGGACCATGCTGAAAAATGGTAGAGAGTGAGAGCCAAATCTCATGCAGTGTTGGTCTCACTGCCATCTGGAAAAATGTTTTTGGAAAAAGCTAATTTGTGAACCATCCCTGGGTACTGTTTGTTGAGTGTGAGCTGGCAGCAGCCCTACTGCACCTATTGCACTCATTGGCCTTTCTTCATTTAGCAGTGTAGACACAAGCTAACACAGTAAATGAATCAGTGCTAGAAAGGGGACTGAAACACAAACATGGCACTTAAATTGTTGGAAGGGTCTCCATGGTATATTTGGCTCAGGTGAGTTCTGTACCTGCTCTGAGGGTGGCCCTCAGGCTGCCAAACTGGACCTCAAAAGCCAAGGCAGGGACATCCTTGAAGCAAGGAATGCTGCCTCTCCCCTCTGTCCTTGCCTTAGATTCACACATCAGATGTGTTTAAAAAAAAAAAAAAAAAAAAAAAAAAAAAAGATGAGAAGGGAAAAAAAAGACTGTTTTCACTAGATCTGTGTTTTCATTTGCTTCATATTTTAGGAGCTATCACACAAAAGGGCAAGAGAGGAAGCTACAAATCCTTTTCAAAAGGCAGAGAAAAGAAGTTAACAGCAAAAACAAAAACAACCAAAAAAAGCCAAAAGGTAATTTTGAAATAAATCCTTAACTTTTAAGCTGGAGATCTAGGCTCTGGATATTGTTAATGAACCATTAGCCCTGCCTTAATCACAACATCTCCTTCTTTTGTTCTCACACCCCACTGCTTTTTCGCAGCCGGAGACACTTGGATTTTCAGAAGTGACAGCGCTCCTCATGAGCACGGTTCATGCTGCTTATAATGGACACATCTGTGCTTACAGTGTTTGTCTGTCATATCCACTGTTTGCTTTTGGCAGCACGATGAGGAGTGTGTGGCAGCCCGTGTGTGTGTGCCTGTGTGGGAGCAGTAGAGAGAATGCGGAGACTACTTAAGACCCTGCTAGGTCGCTCTGTTTCTCAATATTGTATTTATTGCAACTCACTTTGTAGTCAGATGAATGAAGTTTTTTTTTTTTTTTTTAAAGGAATTTTACTCCCAATTGTTTTTACTACAGCATAAATTTGCTGACTCTTTCTTAGACAGTAAGAACTCAGGCAGCCCTTTGTGAGACTTGATCTTCTATTGACATATGTACAGCTTTGCCCTGAATGTTGGCCTTTCAGCTGAATAACAAAAGCTTATGGATGAAAGTTCCTGGTTTGCTCCTCACAAGCTTTGCTCCACCACCGCTCCTCAAATCAGTTCCCTGTGGTGGGATCAGTGATGGAGAATGAAACAGGAGCAGAGTACAGGACAGAGCACTTGCACGGAATTGCTGTGAAGTTGTTAGTATGGGCCCTGGCACAGTTTTGGTCCCTGGCACAGTTTTGGCCCCAGCCAGTGAACAGACTCCTGCACAGTGCCTGGCAAGGTCTGGGGAGCTGCCTGAGCCATCTGGCTGCATCATTCCTGATGTGGGCAGGGTGTGAATCATGCCATGTCCTTTGGTCTGCATCCAGAGACCAGGCCTGGTCTGGGTTATTAACTTGAGGAGATGCAATCACAATATCTGTTTTTTTTTAACCCCCTACCAACAATTTAGTTTACTATTAGTTTAGGTTCTCATTCTGCAATACAGGCTGCATAAGTGATTCTCTCTGCAGCTTTGTGTTACTTCTCAGGTGTGTGGGTCTGGGATTTTACCCCACAGCAGTTCCACTGTTTTCTTACATTGTGGGAAAATGAGAGAAAACCCTGCAGTACTCTTCATGAGACTTTTTGCTGTCCTTGAAACTACAGGAAAAATAACCACATAATCCCATTTACAGGAGGACTAAAAAAAAACTTTTATTTTTTAAACCTTCTTGCTAATTCTTTTTTGCTTCCATGTTTCTTGAATAATTTGTCCAAAATTTGCATTGCAAGGATGTGAATTTCATGCATATTTTTTCCTTATTATTCCTTTCTTATAGGAATAATCCTATGAATTATTATGTAAATACAAGGTAATGAAATCTTTGGCCTAAAGCATAGTGAAATTTTATTTGTTGTCTTGTGGATTTTCCTACCATCACTCATTCAATGTGCTATTATGTCCCCTTTTGTATGTTGTGTTCTAATAATCCCATTAGAAGATTTCCTGAAGGCTAGTTATCCAAAATGGATATTATGAAGCTAATGACTCTAAATATCAAATTAATTTTCCTGTTGGCTGGATATTCTTGGGTTAGTAACATACAGTTTTGAAATAAGCAATATTTCAAACACAAACAGTTTCATATGTATTTATTTTGTATTTCATTAAGCTAAACAAGAATAATGTGAAGCAACAATACAAATTAATGTTAAAAAGATTCATAGTTTACTTGTCCTTAGAGATGCTGATAGCTTGCAGAGCAATGGCAACTATAATTTGAGCAATTGAAGAGCAATTGCAAATAAAAAACATAAATTAGAGTTGCATGACTCTTTCATTCTATCTTATTTTAAATTCTATTATATTTTTCTTAATTGATCACTATCCACTCCCATCATTTGTGTTCATAGTTTCTGTAGGAAAGTGATTTTTTTTTTGGTGGAAAACTGTAAAAAAATATGTTCCAGCAATTCTTGACAACAACAAAACTACAAAACCAAACAAAACTCAAAACAATCCTACAGAACCATTGTTTTTTCCTTTAAAAATAACTTTAAAAGTCTATTTGTATTAACGACATTTAGTAACAGCTTCAGAAGAAGGACAAAGAGCTGAATACTTTGTATAAATAGAAAATGTCGATAGGAAAAAGAGGAATTGTGGTCATTTTCATGTACAGGAAACTTGGCACATAACTGCCCATGGAAATGGCCTGTTTTGAGAGGAGGTGATGTGGTACATATTGGCTGCATTTTGACCATAATGTAAACCCCTGCAAATGATGCTCTGTTCACATGGAGTTGATTTCTTGTGTGTAGCTGTAATCTGTCACTCAGCAAACAGGTGATCAAACTGTGCAGGGAATGAGGAACATTTTGGAAACTTGTGTGGGTTAAACTAAGGGTTTGTCTTCAAAAAACTCATAAGGTCACCAAGTCTTTGAGACCCAGAGTATCCAACATCACCAAACACATATCTCTGAAAAAAAAAAAAAAAAAAAGGTCTTCTTTCAGGATTTAACTACTGCATAGATTTTGCACACACACTAAATCAAGAAGAAATTTAACTTAGATCTTGATTTAATGTTTTTCTTTTATACTAATAGATATAAATTACAATAATTCTGGCTTTGTACCAATCTTAATCTCAAATACTACTTTTTAGACAAGATCTACATGAAATCTCAGCTTTATTTTGGTTGACAGTTCATTATGTAGGGTCATAATACATTCTACTTAGCACCACTATTAGAATTTTCCACTTCTGCTACCTTTTCCTACTTTATGCTAAATCTGAGCATTTATTGATATCTGGGTTTAAGCTGACCAAATATATCATTGTAAATGCAGTGCAAATAATCAGATCCCCTCTTGGAGGGAATGTAAACAACCTAGCCAAATGGTTTGATTTTGTCTCATGTACATTCCCAGCAACACTTGCTTTAAAAAGGCTGTTCCTGTCTTTATGTTTCTATTGCTGAGTAAAATCAATTGTAGAAGGAAATGAGCAGAGTTAATCCCTGAAATAGACTGTGAGGTTTACTAATTACTTGTTATCTAAGGACTAGTAGAGTAAAGAGAGCTTTGGAAGAGAAGCTAAGCAGTGCCTCAAAGAAACCTGTCTCTGCTATGAATTCTGATCCATAAATAGTAGTGATGGTGAAATCGTTTACACCTGATTTTAACCATTCAAAACTGAGACATCTAGCTTAAACTACTTACTGAGGTTCATTCTTTAGGCAATACAGAAATAAATAGAAGTCCTTTTGGATGGTAATGCATACTAGCTTTTACATGGTGATGGTGATGATGGTGATACAGGATAAACTTGCCTCCGAAGGTGCTTTTCTCATTCCATGAGATTTGAAGAGATCTTCAGACGTCATGACAGGCACCTAACTCTTAAACTGCTTAAGTCAAGTGAGAGAAATCCCAGGGCAATTTCTCTACCATCACCAGTAGTCAAAGGTAACCTGTTGTTCAAATTCAGCAGTTTTTGAAATAATCCTTTTCAATGACAATAATAGCAGGACCTGGCTATGCTTCTAAACAGAAGCATTGTTGGGATAGGAGAGATGAGGAGTGAGGAAACTGTATAAGCTTCAGACATCTAGATGGACTTCTGCAAATACTGTCTCAGATAGCTTTCTTGCTTCTGCCTAATTCCAGGTAGAAATTGTTCAAGTCTGGGCTGTCTTATTAGGGCTATTTATTGTATACCTAAAGGTATCCTAGTTAGCACAGTTTTGTGCTGTGATATTTCTGGGTGGCAGTGGTAACAATCATCTTTTATTTCCTAAGAGCTATAAAGCAGAGGTCACTTCATGATACTTTATAACCTGAGAAATATTATCTTTGAAAACCTGTGAGTTTTTATTTTTCCTCTCAAATTCATTCCCTTAGCTAGTGCTAGATGAATTGAGAATGATGTTTTTCCTTCTAGCCTTGTCTTTAATATTTTCAGTTGGTGTAAATATGTTTAATCCAGCACAAGATCTTTCGCTTGAATATTTTTCTTTCCTAAATATTTTTCACTTCCTTTTAAATATGCACCATGCTATCTATGAAAACAGAAAGCATTCTGAGTTGGTAAGCACACACATAAAAGGAAGGTGTGAAAAAGAGATGGTTTCGTGGCTCTGAAACCAGTGATCACAGTGCGTCACATGAGACCACCCCACAACAAGTAAGGACTTAGAAATGTTGAGGGCTATTGAACACCAAATTTTCACAGCAGATTGGCACAAAGTGATTTAGCACAGATGTTTCTGTAATTGTGATACACTGGGAAAATTCTCAATGTTCAAACTTCAATGGCTCCCAGAGTCACACTTCCACCTGTGTGTTGTGGTGGTCTACTCCTAATACACTGGCCTGTAATGTGAACCATGTGGTAATGTGTCTGGCTCAAAAAAACCCTTTCTTCCCCTTTCTTTCCCTAGTGCTCTCCTCACATCTTTAGGGTTGTTTCCTCATTTCTATTTTGATTTTTAAAGGATTAACAAACAGGGAAAAATGAAGGCACCAGGAAGCTTATGGGACTGGAGGGGTGGGATGGAGCAAGTTCAGGTACCTGCAGATTGATAGTGACCAGAAGTAGCTAGCTGCTCTGTGCAGTGTGGGTAGTGGCCTTTGAAAAGAAACGTGGCAGTGCTTGTTACAGCTGGCCAACCTATTTGTGGAGAAAAATTTGATACATTTCTTGTTTTGTTTGGATTGAGATATTACTTACAAAAAAAAAGCTTGTCATGCAAATACATTTTAATGTTGATTTTTTTATGAGCTCTTGATTTTATTAGGATGCCTACTAGTCCTCATGTAATACTTTGTCTAAGATCTTGATGTACTCATTTATATACTTGCTGTCAGAAGTTTGGTACTGAACTCATGATTATGTGTATGTGTGTGTCTGTGAGAACAGATGAATCTCAACCTCATAACACAGGAAATGTGAAAAAAATATTTTGCTAAAACTTTTATAAACATCTAGTAGCCTGTAGGTTCTAGAAATGCAATAACAATTTTTCTTAATAAAAAAGATGTCTCTAAATGTATTGGTAGATAACAGAATATAACAGTCATGAATTCAGCAAGTATTCTATTGAAAAAAAAACCAGCAGAATACTTATTTCCCCTCAAAGTCCTTGTTAAAGCAATGAAGTGCTATATGACTTAGGTTTATATGTATACTCTCACCTACTATTTGCGATTTTGTTCAAGCACTTCAGCACTGATAATAATCACAGCTACAACTTTTTGAAAATTTTCACACAGAATGTTTTTGCACTGGAAAAGTGCTGATTCAGCAAAATCAACTTACAGAAGGAAGCACTTTTAGTGAAATTGTTGTTAAAGGAAAAACACAGAAACATTTTTATAGAAATATATCTATTAATTTTTTTATTTTGCAAATGAATATTTTTGTTTTTTAAAAAAGGTTACTTATTTTTCGCTTTATTTTGAATTATACAGTCTATTAAAATTATCCTTTGGAGGACACTCTTAATTTGTCTGGAATATAATTATCCAGGGAACTGAATTTTGTAGGAAGCTAATGTTAAGGACTTGTTTCTAGTAAGAAAGTGAATCTCTGTTTCTGACTGCCACTACTTCTAATATTCATGCTACTGATATTTCAATAAATGGTTAAGTTAGATAGGGACTTTGGGATATTCATGCAGGTTTTTTTGTGTCATGTTCTTAAAAACACAAAAGTATCCATCATTAAGTTACAGTTTTACCATGGAAAAGTTATTACACTGATAATAAATGTTTTAGTAGAAGTACTTTTATTTAAGTTAAAGTGTATCCAACTTATGGAAATTAAATTTTACTATGTTAAAATGGCACAGTTTCACCTTATATATCAGTCAGAAATAGAGCAACATAATCTACAACATCACTGGGTCATCTGAAAAACCTTTGAGCAGGCAGAGCTTAAAAAACAGATTTTCCAAAAGTATGTGAAAAAAAATCTACTATCTCATCAGGTTTCTAAAAGTCATTTAGACTTCGGGACTGTTGCTTCTTGAGATATGAAATCTGAGCTGACCTGATTACTGAAGTGAAGCACCTCAAAGACTGAAGCAACCTTCTTTTTCTAGCTGTTGGTAATATTAAAAAAACTGAGACAGAGATAGAAACCATACTGTTTCTCTTCCTGAGAAGAAGGATTGCTGCTCAGGTTGCTTCCCACAGCCCAGACAAAATGGTTGAGCTTTTGGCAGCCCTCCTGGTCCTCAATGACCTTGGGCTAATGCTTCACCATGGGGTCACCAAACAATAGATTGATCACCCTGAAAGTGTGAGTTTCTCAAGGGTTACACAAACAATTTTTTTTTTTTTTTTTTTTTTTTAAAGTAATTGAGTTACAGTTTGAGAATGGAAAAGTAGACAAATTTACTGAATAAACTTCTCTTCATAAATAATTTCTTTACTTTTATTTAGCAGGCCTTGTCGATGAAAACACAAGCAGAGATGAATGGGAATAGACTCTGTTGCTATTGAGATTTTTTTTTTCCACATTCAAGTTAGAGCCACCTCAAATTACCATTGCAGAATAAGGAAATGTGAATTGCTTCTACAAATGCTATACTAAACCTTTTTTATTAATGTTGATACATCGGAGTCATGGCTTAAGGAATGTCCTTACCTTCACTATGAAACAGAATGAAATGTTTTCTAGCTCAAGAAGGTGAAGATTAAAGTTGGTTGAAATAGCAGTGATTTATATGATATTTTTCTACAAGAAATTTCCTCTTACTGAAGTTCAGCTTTCAGTTGTCCGGGATCTCACATCTTTGACTAGTTTTGCAAGTGTTCAGGAAGAAGTAGAGATAATATTTTAGAGAAAAAATGCATGTGTCTCAAAACACAAACTTCCTAGAAGTAATAATCTGAAATGTTTAAATTTAGAAAATAAAATTAAAAAATAAAAAAAATTAATTTAACTTTGCTGTTTTGACAAGAAATAGACAAAGCAAAACTCAAAATATTCTTGCTAGAATTTCACTTTTGGGGATTATTAATATATATCTCTAAAGAGAACTGTGAATGCACCTAAAAACATAGAACTGAAAAAGAAGCTACTCTTATTTTTTAGATATTGCATGAGAAAATATAAGATCTTATTCCATTTTTTTTCCATTTTTCTTTCCATAGTGCAAAATACAAGTCAGGTGTAAAGACCTTTCAGAAGACTATTCTCATTTAGAGGACATACCCACAGTAGGAAACCATATACCTGAACTTCCAGGATCCTTTTTTTTTTGCACTCTGCTAAGTCTCCAGTTGCAAAACCTACATAATGCTAGACACAGTCAGAGGGGTCATGGTGTTTTTTAAATCTACTGACTGAAACAGTCAATTTTTCAGATAAAATAAATATATGCTATATAAATATGTAAACAAAATGCTACCTTTTTGTAACTTATTTCTGTTCTGCTGCAATGTCTCTTTAATACAATAAACAGATTTTAGACTGTCTGTCTCCAGCTACCTGTAAGATAGGTTGGATTATAGGTCAGAAGATACAGATCATAACTTTAGAGAAGGTTTTGTTTATGTTGAGGATCAGAAAGTTGAAGTATCAGCTTTATGAGGGGTAGGTAAAAAGGTGACATGCATTGTCCCCATTTTCTTCTGCTGCAAGATGCATTGCATTTGCTTGAGTTTACACATTCTCTGGTACTAGGAAAAGATATATTCAGGCAACTTTGTAATAATGACAGATGTAGTTCCTGTTTAGTTACCTTTTCTCTGTAAAGTCTGTCTTTGTTTGGGAAGCGTAAAGATAAAATATATGTAATCTGATGAATTAGCTCCTAAGCACTTTAGACCTAATGATTCATTACTGCTTCATGTGACACAGACAAAAGCTGATACAAAATTTAAGTTTCTGGCTGACTTTTAATAAGTGTTATATCCATTTAAAAGGCCAAATAAACTTTCCAATTTCTGTGAAATAGTATTTCTTACAAGAAGCAATGGGCCTATTTCAGCACTTGAGTGCTTACGTTTGAATTCACATGCTTCGTCTTCGAAATTTAGATTCTCTGTCACGTCTTGAAAAGGACTCTTGGGAGCCTGAATAAACAGTTTTGAAGAAAATGCTTTGCTTTAACGATGTTTGTGTTTTCTTTGTAAACTGCAATGGAACCCGGTAACCCATGGAAGACATTTGCAGCTCCAGTGTTTTCATCTATAGCTGAGAGAGTGTGGGTTACACTGAACTCAGCAGTTAGTTTGTGACTGGTGCTTTCACATACAATTTGAAACTCATAAAAAGCATAAGAGATCCTTCCTTCCCTCACCATAACTTGTAACAGATTTGGTGATGGAAACTGTTTGCTAAAGGAGTATCTAAAGAGAAACAAAAAGGCTTCAGCAAACTTTTTGCTGGAGAAGAGCTGAGCTATCCTGTTCTCTCTGGCCTTGAGGAAAAAGATAAGAAACCTGGTACATTAGGACTGAAGGGAAATAAAATCAAGATTTTTTTTGTGTAAGTGAATTTTTATATCAGCTTATGTATAGCTGGAAAAATGAAGGAGAAAGCAGATCTGGGTAAGCAGCTGGGTTAACAGTAGGTAAGCACTTGCAGCCTGGTGACATTCGTGAAAATAAAAATATTTTTCATTTGTAGACTCTCCACTTAGGCAGCCAAGCTTTTAAAGCAAGTGAGATCCCTGCAGAGTGAGATTCTTTCACAGGGTGATGTGTCTGCTTATCAGGTGCCTTTTTTCTTGTTTGTGCATGTCACTTTCTTGCAACCCTGTTTACTTTTTTGAGCTATTTTTCATAATGATCACTGACTGAGGTTGTGGATGGAATCAGATATGGAGTTAAATCAAGAAAAATGCAAACTCATTTTTGCTGCTTTGGCTTTATGCTCACTGCTTACTACAGGTCCTGCAATTCAACTAATTTTCACTGTGTTCTCATAAAAGTAGTGATTACCTCAGACTTGACCTGCAGCAGTTCTTCCTGCTGCCAACTTGCATTAAAATTTATTGTCTCGTTTTATCAGATGACATGGAACAATGCCAGCAATTTCTCCAGTGCTATCTATATGTGATCAAACAGTGAGGTTACTCACACTGAGCAAAGATATTCGGGTTTCTCTTGAGTATTTTTATCCTGTAAAGTCTCCTGAAAGCATTTTTGTTTGACAAGAAGTAAATAAGAGATCTTTAAGCTGGAAGCTTGTCAAAAAGAATACTTGACAAGCCAACATTCAAAAATGCTGTGAAAAAGAATCATTTTATACTGCAGAACTTTGCAGTATCATTTCATTTAGAGGTCAGGCCACTAAAGTTATTTATTGTTCAAAAGGTGTTTTTAATCAAATTGAAAAGTATGGCTTCTCTCCAACTACGCCTCCCTACTCTACAAGCACCAGTAGTCAGGATTAAAGAAGCTTAAATAACAACAAACTAAGCTTTGTATTTGTGCCTAGTTTCAGCTTGCACTGCTTTAGGAAAAGGAAAGGTTTTCTTTTGTTACAGTGCACTTAAAAGTAGTTTAAAAAATCATCTTACAGTATTTATGAGTACCCAAAAGAATTCTCCAAGGCCTCTCTTTCACAGTGCTTTACACCTCAAATCTCTGATCACTCATTCCTTAAAACTAAGGGGCATGTCAGCATTTGCAGTGGAGTGGAGCAAATATGCCTGTGCTCATGGAAATGGAAGTCAGTAATGTCTCTCTGTGCATCAGCATCCTGCTGATACATTGACAAGAATCCAAGAAGAGGACAGTCATGTTCATGCCTTGCTGTGACCCGAGCCTCTTTGAAGTTGTTTGAGACCTTTTCCTCTCAATGTAGCTCTGCATAAATGTAGGGCTGTTACTGCATTGCAATCTTCCACATCTCTACCACTATGCATGGAACTCTTTTACATCTACAGTAAGGTATCATACAGTAAGGTATCATACCTTGTACTCTTATAGTCTTTATTCCTGTGGCTTCTGAAAACCTCACACATACTTCTGCATTTACATTAACCTGAATTCTCCTTTAGACAGAGAATGCTATTAGTCTATTTTACAAATGAGGAATTGAGGCATAAAATGGTTAAGTGATGTAACTGTGGTTGCAGAAAAAGTCCTTGGCAGATGGAGTCAGTTTATGTAACTTGAAACACCTAACTCATACCCATTTCCTTCCATTGACTTAGTGAACAGCAATTTCTAAATAATTTGAACAGTGTCCCATGTTGAATTAAATATTTAAAATGCCTTGCCCCATCTTCAGATTAGCACTCCTTTTCTTTGTTTCTGCCAGGTTGTAAAGATGTGTCAGTATGCAGATTAAATCCTTTATTGTTCAAACATGAGTAAACCTTGAGTTGCCCTGTTGCAGTCCTTAGCAGGAGATTGCATAAACTCAGGGGATACTAGCCAGCTGTTGAATGAATCTTCACGTTGCATACATGTTTTGAAATGCATTGTCTAAGTTGCTATTCACCGTGCAGTCTAGGTTTTTGATGATGACAAACATTATAAAAAACAAAAAATGAAGGATAAAAGGGATTATGGTCTGGCTTCTGTACTCCAGGTCAGTGGGTGTTTGCATGTATAGAGAAAACTCCATCACTGCTGCAGTCAATATAAATTTTGCCTTTGGCTTCAGTGGGGACAGATTTTTACACTCAGACTTTGCATTATATTCTCACTTTCCAAAAGTCTACATTGCTTATTTTTAATTTTGTGGTAGAAAGCATGCTCAAAAATGAATTGTAAATCACAGTGCAGTGATTTAGATATATTACTCTTCATTTTCATAACTTGGTCTGTTATTTTTACTTTAATCTAAGTTCTTCCTTTCTTTCTTAACTTTTTATTTTCTGCAGTGGCTTTAGTGACTGCTGCAGAGTTTTATAAACTTGCCTTCTTTCAGTAAACTATTTGGAAACAACCATATTTTTATAATTAAAATTTTACTTGCTCCTTCCCACAAACATGTTGGCAGCTAAGTAAAAGCTAAACTATCAAGTAGTATTTATTTAATTGTGATTTTCTGTAATTATTTAGGAGAAGTTTTGGGGTTGGGTTATTTAAACCTAGCTACATGAAACAGAACATACACTATACCAAATTACATCAAAGTTGTACAAACCATAATATTAGAATTCTATATCAGCATTTTTGTTCTGTTTCAAAATCTCATGGGTCTTTTATGGTGAAGTTGCAAACATTTGCTTGGAAAAACCCAATATCAATTACAACATTCTACCTGGAGAAAGTCTGACTTATTGAATAAAAGTAACTGAATATGATTCTGAATGTTATGCCTTTGCTATTATACGAGCCTTATTATTCTCTCTCCAGTCCTTTAACATTCAAAAAGATGCTTGGGCAAAAATGTCCTTATAAACTGAAAGAGTGGGGCTGTAATGTGTTTCATATCCACCTAAAGCAGAAAGGACTTGGAAATTCTCACTTTAGAAATACATGAATACCCAAGGAGTATTCATGTCTATTAGCTAGCTGTGTGAGGGAGAGCAGCCTCTGCAGTGTTAATCCTGGTCCATGAAGGTGGGATCACTCTGAACTTTGAATCTGCTCCTCATGTTGCACCAGGCAGAAGAACTGAGCTGGCACTCGTGGCAGGCTCAGGATTCCTGCTGATCAATGCAAGGGGAGCAGGGACTGCACTACAACTGAGTCACAGTGTAGTGGGTTGCTCCTGGGGCAATGCAATCCCTGCTGTGTCAGGCCCTGTGCTTGTGGCAAAGCCATGGGTTGATTTGTGAATTAGTTGGTGGAGCTCACTGTAGTTTTTCAGGATATGCCATGTGATTGACTACCATTGCCCCACATGGTAGGGAAAAACAGAGAACTTGCAATTCACAGATTAGGCAGCTGAACTCTTTGGTGTTAACTGTGGTGAAAAACTACTGGCTGTGTATGCAGAAATGAGCACTACTAGAACGTGGAAATATTTTCCAGCTTAACGAAAAGAGAAAGGTGTTTTCTCTTGGGTTAGTAAAACTTTATTGAAGAGCCCTTTTTTCTTTTTTTGTACTGACTTTGAATAGGAATTGTGTTAATGGTTTAGTGAATACTTGCTTGTCTCCATGTGAGGGAAGATGGATGTGTGAAGAGTCACCCAAGTTCCAGGGAGAAACCGAGCAAGACAGATTAGTCCCACCTCAGCCTGACACCTGGGGCACATCCTTATCTAAGGAGGTAAATGGATCAGAATGTTACTGCCCGTTTATTTATTCTCCTTCTGTTTGGAGACTTTCCCTGATTAATTACTCTCTAGTAATTGCTGCTGTTAACTAATGTCAAACCTAATTAAGCTGGAGTCTCTTCATCCAGTACCTCTACTATCCCTTTGCAAAAAAGAGAAGGTCATCAGCAAGGAGGTTCTGAGGACGGCCACACTTTACCCATTCGTTTATTTGCTTTGGGCCTTGTTTGCTATTCCTGCTGCAATGCCTGGCGACAGCTTTCTAGAATTCCCATCAAGTCTAATTGGCCTGCTGAAGCAGCAGTGAACACAAGATTTAAGAAATGTTTTCTTTAAAAACTTCTGGTCCTACAGACACTTTGAGATCAGGTTTCACTCTGCTGAAATCACACACGATTCCCTGTGATTTTCATGAGAAATACTGTAAGAAAGTATTAAAAGAGAAACATGTCTCAGTGGTTTGGAGGGACTGATGGCCAGGGGGGTTGAAGAGTGGGTGGGGGTAACATAGCAAGGCATCTACAGAATCTTTAAAGGGTGCCAAAATTAACACATACAAGGTATTCAGTATCAAAGTTTTCAATATTTGGCTCCATAAACACAATACCGGTTGCAAAAACAAAGCTAAGGATTTCATGCTGATTACTTAAATAAAAACTGTTTAATTATGAACATTTGGGAAATGAAGTTATGAAGAACTGACCAATATTGCTATGGCTTCCTAGTGTTCATACCAGACTGTGAACACTGTGCCAGCATCTTACTGTGTAGTGCATTGTAGATCCAGCTATGATAAACACTTCTAAGGCTCAGCGTGGCTCAGGCACAGGGCTCAGTGCAGAAGGGCTATCTCATCACTATGGCCTGTTGATTTTAATTTCAATAAGGTGTGGACTTTCCACTCCAATAAAAGCTACCAGCATTGTCTGTAGAGATGCTGATCAATCAGATCAAGTTCCTCTCTTCTTTTCTTGATTTTATCTGCTTCTAGGCATTTTCATACAGCAATACTAGAAGATTTATTGCAGAAAGTGGGGTAAGTCAAGTTAGTATTCTGGAAATACTGGATGACATTACAGACTTGTCACAAAAATCAGACTTAATCAGACTTATCTGCCTGTTTTCTATGGTTACAACTGAAAATGTGCATCTCTTGGCAACTCCTTACCTAGATTACTCTTGTGTCTCTCTTGCATTCCTCTCCCCTCCACCATTCTGATTGGCTGCAACCAATTTTTCTGACTCAATTGATTTATCTCACCATTTAAAAGTCTTACAGATATAGCTTCCATTTGAAACTCTGGAAACATAAGTGAAAAACTATTGAGTCACTATGGTAATAAAGATGGTTTGGGACCACATATAACCTGTTATGTATAGCAAAGTACACACTCAGTCAATCACCACCTATCAGCTGGTGAGCTCTTGGTATGACTACTATGATGATGTGATCCTGTGCCCATCTGCCCAGCTCCAGAGTGTAATTCTTATTCTGTATTCACCTGGCAACATTTCAACAGGTGTGCATCACCTGCTGTTGATTTTCACTCACAAGTGGAGATAGTAGAAAACCTCATAAAGTACCATATTGAACACTGTCCTGCCCTGTTTCATGGGAAGAAGTGTATTTTACAATGTATAAATGCTGCACTGCTCCAGTTTAGAGTCCAGTATTCCAAGGTAAACTAGCTTCAATTTTAGTTTGCCTTAAAAATTTAGTTTACAGCAGATTAGTTGTTTCACAAGGAACTTATATTTGTGCTGAGGGAAAAAGGAAGCACGCATCTAAAGTCTGAAGTATTTTTAGGCATCCCATAGAACTGAATGGCTAGATGCAGGGAGACAAATGGATGTAGTCTACCTTGATCTTAGCAAGGCTTTTCACACAGTGTCCCATAAAACCCTCATGAGCAAGCTCAGGAAACGTGGGATAGAAGAATTTGCAGGTGGATTAAGAACTGGCTATGTAATAGAGCCCAAAGAGTGGTGATCAGTGGTGCAGAGTCCAGCTGGAGACCTGTGACTAGTGAATCCCCCAGGGTTCAGTGCTGGTTCAACATCTTTAGCAATGACCTGGATGATGGGACAGAGTGTCTTCTCAGCAAGTTTGCTGATGACACTAAGTTAGGTGGACTGGTTGTGGTGGGTGGACTGCTTCCATTCACCTCTATAGTATATCCTTGTTCCTCTTGAACTAGGGAGCTCAGAACGGGACACAATGTTCATTCATACTGAGTAAAAAGAAAATCTCCTTGTTAAAGACCAGCAGTTTATTAGACTCAATCTCAAAATATGTGTGAGGGGAATTTGCCAGAATAGCTCAGCATTAAAAATTCTGAACAATGCAATTTATTGTTATGAAGACAGAGTATAGGCAAAGCTTTCTTTAGAGTCGTTGTAGTTTCTAGGTGCCTTAGGCAGTTATCTTCATGCAAAGCAAGTTACAGTGGGATTCCTTTTATTTCCTTTTTATTTTTTTAAGAAGATTTGTGTATTTCTGCCTCACATGACAGATCCCTCTCCACGTCTTCTGACAATTTAGCTCTTCAGAAGATCTTTCTACAGCAAAGAAGACATGTTAATACTAGTAATTTTGGCAAAGTATTTTTACTTTTGAGTAAAAAAGCTCATATTATTTGATTAACTTAGCTACTGTAGTTTGAAATACTACAGTATAATATTGGAAATATTGCATAATGCATGCTACTGTCACTCCTAAAATGTAATTGACTTGCTGAGGAAAAAAGCCTAAGAATCAGCTCCAAACCCATGAGACAAGCCTTTCTAGTGAGATGTAAATGCACTCTAGATTAAGCCAGTTTTAGGAAAGAATGTGAAAACAAGACAGGAATGGGAGAACTGAAGCAATAGATAGATTTATAACTGAGATAAACCTATATAAAAAAACTTGGGAATTCACAGACTAGAAGAACTGTGACTTGCATCCTTGGATGTTTCTTTGACTTGTGATAGATAGGAAGTCAATGAAAACTGTGAGTACTCCGTGAGCATCTAAATCTTACCTATCGTTATCCCTGTCTGTCTTGGATTTCTGGCTCCTGTTTCAAATGGAAGATGGAGATAATCATGTCTAGGAGTTAGAAATAAGTTGGGCCAGTAGCAGCAGGTGGTCTGCCTGCTTAGTCCACAAAACAGAGCATGGTGCAGCGATGCATGAACTATGATTTTGTTATGACCATGAGTTTATTATATAACCAGCAAATATGTAACATCACACTAATGTTCCTCACCTAATTTTTGCTCCGGAGAACTCAGGCCTCTGAGCTGGACAATGAGTCTTAAGGGACTAAACCAGGACTGTTAAATGATGAGTGGATCAAAAAATCTCACTGAATGTTATCTTCAGGTGGCCTCTTAACAGCACAGTGGAGTTAGACATACTTTTAGGATATATGCTCTGATACCAGCTTATTTCTCTGGGTCATAAAAGGTTGTAGGAGAATACTTTCATCATGATCACTGTTAACATGACCTGACTTGTTATTGGTGGGCTTTCAATGTCTAGGAAATTTTATATTGCACTAAAACACCTCACTCTGCCTTTCAATATTCAATGCTGCTTTTCAGTGAGAAAAAACACCAAAGTCTGTCGTCCATGAGATCCCTGATGTTAAATCATAGCTCAAGTATCAAACCTAAGAGAAAATCTTGTTATGCATATGTAAAAAACACGATTCCCCTAAAACTTTCAGTTTTCATGTTGTCCAAAGACCTGAACAAAATTCCTTTATACATGATTTATTCCTGATCTAAAAGAGAAAATTACTTTAAGGTAAAAATTAATCAACTGGGCAAAATTTCTGAGAGGACTACATGCAAAAAAAGAGGGCATTTCATTTTGATAGAGCTCCCTGAACTCTGTTGAGCTGACTAATAATACTAATATTTCCAGAAAGTCTGAAAACCAGTAACATTAATACTTAAAGTAGCAGAAACTACCTTTCATCTATAACCAGTTCATGATCAGAAACCACTTTACTACAAGGAGAATTTGCATTTTGTGTAAAAAAAATAGAGATTGGGAAAAAAAGGTATTATGTAAAGTCAATTACAATCAGAAAAAATCAATTAAAAAATTAAAGGACTGAGCAACCATACTGCGACTTAGGCTAACTTCTTATTAGGCAACACTCTGTTCTGCCTATATAAAACTTATATAAAAGTTTCCTCCATGTCTGGAGCTGTCAAAAGGCTGTTTTTCATGATGTTATTTCATGAATGATTTTACTCCTAATCCTGTTTGTAGAGAACTGTGCCACAGGTCTGATAGCCAATCAAGCTACAAATATGTAGCTACAAATAAGTATTACCATGAGAATAACAAATAAGTAGTATCAAGCTACAAATAAGTATTACCATGAGAAGAGGATGGCTACAAGCTATAGGCAAACATGAACAGAAGCTATCAAAAAGTTATCGTAGGCTCAAAATCTACTGTAGCCTTAAAAATCCTTAATCTTTCCATTGATAATTATCAAGCTATACTTCTTTAGTTAGGAGCAGTTCAGTAGGAGAATAAATAACCAGAAATCTTCCACTTTGTTTTGCTTTTACACATTTTTGAATCTTACAGGGCTGCAGAACAGTATAAGCCAAGAAGATACTTAAACAATGCAGCTGAACTTAGTTTGTTGATCTCTGTCATCCAATATCATGAAGTACTCTACAGCTGTCAGGGTTAGAGCAAAACCCTGAAAGTCAGTAACAGTTTACAATATTTATTAAAACAAACAAACAAACAATTCTTAAAATATTTGACATAACACAACAGTGTATGTTGTTAGTCCTTTTGGCACTGTGTGACTTGATCAGAATTTCCTCCTGCTTTGGACTATTTTTTGCACTTGCTCAGATTTCCTAAGACGTACTGTCGACTGTTTAAAGCAGAATTTGGATACTTCTGCTCTCAGAAAACAGAACCTCCATTGGATTCTCTTTCATTCCTTTGTAATAAAATTCTTTTGCCTTTCTCCATATTTCTATCTTTTACATCTCTTTGAATATTTCACAATATGTTTATGACGCTTCATAAACTTCAGCAAGGAGTTTCAACAGCTTCTTCAGTATCTCCAAGATTCTGGTCTTAGGACATTCAAACAAGGTTCTATTTTAACAAAATCCCTTGAATGATCTAAGCAGGAAACTGGATGAAATTCTGGCCTAGTAATTTTGCTGTTGCTTTTAAAAAGTTTATTCATCAGTTTTTATCCAGTTGTAAACAATTCCACAATATTTTTGCTGTAAGTACAATCTGGAGGCATTGGTAAGTTTTTTCAGAGTTGACAATTTCCTTCACTATCAATTTACTAGTAAAATCTAGGCATCTTTATCCAGTGGTCCCAGCCAACTGCAAGTGAGGCTTGAGATATCTAAATAAGACATTACTGTTTTCACTGACATCTCAGCCAACATCTCTTCTTGCTTAGCCTTCCCCTGCCAGCTACAAAAAGCCAAAAAAATCCAAATAAAACAAGTTCCCACCCCTATTCTTAGCATGAACTGGTGTTTTGTAGCTTACTCAGAAGCCAAAATTAGTTATCAAAGAATGGTCTTAGATATTATATTCTCAGAGATATACAATCAATCTATATTGATGACACAGCTCTGATACAGTTTCTTTCTTGGCTCCAATTTCTGTGTCAGTGGTAAAGAAAAGATTCACAGTTAAATACACTTGCCATCTGCACTGTACAGTAAATCAGAGATCCCATTGTTCAAAATGACTCCTGCAAAGATCCCTTTAAATGCCTTGGATGTCATGTTTTTAAAACCCTGATTTCTTTTTGATATGTCCAGATCCCTTCTCTGATGGCATTTCCAAATGTCCCCACTGGTTGTCTCTTTCTTATAGATGTAACAAAGGAATAACTCTGGACACTCACTGGGCTCAAGAGATATTTTAAAATTTAGCATCCCATTCCCTGAAAGACAATGTATGGGGATTCCTACTACTTCATCCATCTTTCTCTTCCCCCCGGGTGGCTGGGAAGGACCATCCCATCTTGGCTCTGACCCTCCACTCCTGCTACTGTTGTTGATATTGCTGCTGACTCTCTGTTTTCATGATTGATGTCTTGCTGACAGGCACATAAATCATGTCTGTTCATAATGGTTAATGTTGGTATTTGCATGTATTAGGCATGTTTTTGCTCTAAAACACTTAGCACCATGTGTGCTGCATTTATTCTGCTACTTCGGGGTTTTGGAGAGAGGGGAAAGGAGTTTGCCATTTATAGATATTTTGTTTGGGCAGTGGGGAGAGCAGAGGCCATTGTTAAAAACCTATCCAGATGAAAAGGGATGAACTTTGCAGCTGCAGCACAATTCACTCAGACTACAAGACCCTACAGGATATATCGTCTGGCCGACAGCATATCGGCAGCTGCAAACAAAGATGTGTCTGCAGTATCACTGGATTTTAATCCATGTGCTGGGTTAAAAGTGTGAAAGAAAGATGTTCCTTAACACCAAAGGCTTTTAATGTTTTACATATCCTTTTGTGGACATCTGACCTTTTACAGATGATTTTTGAAGAAGATGAAAATCAGATTTCATACATTTTACCAGTATAATCTCTTTTCCCCCCTATTGGCCTGAAACAACCAAGAAACTGTTCCCATTATTTTATAATATAATTATCAATCATGGATGCTATGTTTCTGTCTTCTCCAAAAGTTCTCTGAAGGGAACAATTTGTCCCAGAGTTTGGCACAGCTGATAGAATCACAGAGGTATGTGAAAGTCAAGACTGAAGAAAATCCAGGCTCAAACCTCCAAATCTGCAGAGAGATTGTCCCTTTGGGGATCTCCAGTTCTTTGATAGCCCAGGTCATGGAGCCAGCCCATAACCCTTCACCAGCAGTTGCAGAAAAAAAAGTTAATGACACAAATCTTTTTCTCCATGATAGAGAAGGCGGTTTTTCTTGCACAACTGTTAATTGGAGAGCAGATGTCCTACCTAGCATTATCCATTCATGATGCTTATAATTTTACTTTTATTTTTTACTATTAAATTTTTAGCACAATCCCTGGCATAGTTTTGGCCCAGGCAAACTTGCACTTTTCCAAAACATTCTGTGTAGCTTGCAGCTTGCCACAGGTCATAGATCATTTCTACATTTCAGTTTGCATGATGCAGTTTTTAACTACCCTTTAGCCAACATTAAGGAATATATATATGCTTTTGTTCTTCCATAAGACACCTTAGTATTAAAAGGAAAAAACTTGTCATGCAGCAAAACATCACAGAATGGATCCCATCATGCTCTAGGTGGATATCTTTCAAAAAAACTTTGCAGCAGAAGTTGTGATACAAGTCCAGAAGACTAAAAAAAATGGGAGAGCTTTTATGGACATTATCATTCTGTAGAGGGAGGTTTTTTTCCTTTTTCATAGGGATACACTTTTCTAAGCCATATTGTAAACATACTCATTGCTCTATTGTATTTTTCCATTAAGTAACTGGCTACATTACAGGCAAGAGTAGTCATCACAACTCCTTATGATGAAATAGGTCTCTACCCCTGGGAATTGAACCCAAGCCCTTTGTGCAGCAGATAGCAGTGATTCTCATAAATGTCAGTGCTGATTAATTAAGGGCCTTGCCTGAACATACCTACGGAAGCAAAGCTGCCATGTGTTTCAGATGGAATTTTGCATGATCAAAATGCTCAAATTTTATGTAGTTAAAACTAGCACTGAAGCTAGAAAATACTAGCTTCTGAAATAAAGACGTGAAAACCTCCAGAGTTATCTTTCTCAGGCCATAATGGTGTATGAACCATACCCCAGAGGCCAAGATTATGGATCTTTGGTCAGGTTCATTTAGACTAAATACATTGCTATTTCCCAGAAGTTCTTCAGGTGTGAGACACAAACCCAAAGACTGAGGTCTCAGAGCTTTTTGCTTACAAAAGCAACATCTTCAGCTGCAAAAATGGTTGTGTTGTTTACTTCTCCTGTGCCTTTTCAAGGCTCTTGCAGATAATCTGGAGTGTTTAGCTACAGAGCATGACTGTTTTCATATTAAGTGACAACTAAGGAACAAGAGAGAATCTTGGGTGGGTGAGATGAAGTGGGAAACTGACTGTGCATTTTTGGGCAAGAAAAAATTTGTTGGAGGAAACCCTATGGTTGATTAAAAAGAGAGACAAAGAGAGTAGGAAAATGAAGAAATATTATGAACTTCACAATTAAACATATTGTAATCATATGCATCTTAACAATTATGCAGTTGTTTTTTTGATTGCAATAGCAAAAGGTGAGTTAAAGACAAGGTAACTGGGTTTTTAAATTTATTTTTATTATACAAATTCTGAAGATTTCTTGTGTTACAAGTTTTGTAAAAATGTCAATGAGGAAATTTTCTTAGTCTACTCTGATTAGCTGTGATGTGATAAAGCTTATACACTGGATGGTCTTCCAGCAGGATGAGACTTCCTGGCACATCCTTTCTTTAAATCTGAGGATTCTTTTAAAAAAATATATTTTATTTGTTATTATATTAATGGATCCTTATCTTCCTGAAAGCATTTGGATACTTGTCTTACATAAGACATTCCTGCAGAGGTGTGGAATATTTTAAGACACCTCAGAAACATTCTTCTCTGGATTTGCCAATAGCATAAGGATTCAGCAGATGGCAGGATGTGGCCACTTCAAGACAGCCAAGAATCTGGGCCTCCACCCGCCTTTCTGAGCATGTGTAACCAAGCTGTCTGTCTGTCAGACAGTGGGAGAGAGACCAGTGTGGGAACTGCATGTACTATTGGAAAGCTTTTTAATGAGTGTCACTGTCATAATTAAGAAATTATCTGTATGCATCTAAACAGAGGCCCCACTTATGTGCTGTATGAAATTCTTACTTTGCATCTCTGGAAATCATAGAATATTTCTTTGCATTGGCTATGAAGCCACAATTTAGCACATGCACTATGGTAAGTATGAAAGGATTTTTTTTTTTTTTACGATCTATTAAGATTAAGAAGTACATGCACCCATTGCCAACAAGCACACCATCAAATCAATCTTGCATTCCACTATTCTGTTTCATACTATTTTTGATGGGAAAATTCCACTGGGTGGGCTGTCAACCCTTTTATAAATTAAAGGATAAAATAAACAAACAAATAACCCACCCACAACTGAAATTTATTCTAAGACTCAGAAGTTTCTCATCCATTAAATTACTGCATCTCAAAGTAACATCTATGTTGTATTTGAGTTCAAGCGTTTTAAATGAAAATTAATGGCAGTTGTGAACATTTGGAAAAGGAAGGATAGATCTTGAAATACAACGCTGTTGTCTGTTTGTGATGAATTTGGAAGTCTTGCAGCCCAGCTTCTTATCAGGGGAAAAATCAGTGATACAGAATATCTTAGAATCATTTATTTATACTGTGTACAATAGTTACTGAACATAGGTGGTTATAGAGTACAGGCAGGCAAAAGAAGACTTAACTGAAAGCCACTTTCCAGTTCTTGGGAAATATTTCTCACCAAGAACAGAATCTAATCAAAAAGCATAAGATAGGTTGAATTCTCTGGTTGTTTACAAAAGCTGCCCCATAAACCTGAATTACCAAAAACTAACAGTGCAGCATTCCTTGAAAGTGCATGTATTCCTTACAGACTAAGAAAAGGAATGTGTAAGATTATATTTAACATGACCACCTGGTGACTCCCACCATAACAAAAGAAAGTTCATGTTTTCAAAGGTGCTTAAGATTCTCTGACTTTAGTGGAAATGTTTTATATTCTATAAAGCATTAAACACTGAAATACACACAAATAGGATTTAAAAAGCATCCAGCATGTAGACTCCAGGTGCTGTGCTGTTCGTATGAGTGTTTTCTAGACACAGAGGTGGGGCTCATCTGATCAAATCCAGCCTTTTGCATTACAAAAATCCGTACCTGAGCTCACTGCTGATACTCCTTTTTTCATCCACTGAGAGAAAACAGTCACTTTCTGGATGGCAGTCATCTCATTCTGAAGTAAATGTCTGATCTAGGTCAGAAAACAGTTTGCAAATAATAAAAAGATCTGAAGAAGGAATCCAACAGAGGCTTTCATTTCTACACTGCAGAGGTCTGCATTTGAGTGACATGAATCCCATTGCTTGTGTTATGTAAATTTTCACATAGAGAACTAGCCCAGTTTTGACATTAATGAGTGGCTCATCACCTCATTTGTACTTGGACTCAAACAAACTCAAATACTTTGAGATATTTAATTATGAAGGCCTCTCAGAGTTGACCAACATAGTCCATCAAGTGAAAGATCTTGACCAAATGTTTCTATGGCTTTTTTTCTTTCAAAACCATGGGCAAGGGCTCCTACTGTGTTATACAGCCATGACTGTGGCCCTGAAGGTTTGGTTCCCTTCATCTTGTGGGATTCTGGAATGGCATCTCCTACTTTCTCCAGGAACATCTTTACCTTGCTCACAGAAGAAGGGGAGAACAGGCTCTGTCTGTTTTGCTGGAGGTGTTCTGTCAGGCAAAAAAAAAAAAAAAAATTTACTGAGACAGAAATAGAGAGCAGGTGGGACCGTGATATTTGATTGCGAGTGATTCAGGACTTTTGGGTGTAGGAGAAGAGAGAATTGGGCAAACTCAGTGCTAGGTAGTTCTCTGAGAACTGTTTTACTGTTTGGCATGAGATAAATCTTGGATAAAACTTATGAAATACAAAACCAAGAAAAGATATGTCTCACAGGAGGAAAAGTATTTCACTTGAATAAAGGAAATCAGAGGTGATACTGCAGTTTCCCGGTCCATGTTGCTTTTATTAAGTCTCTGGGTGACTTGCTTTTTGTGCAGCAAAATGTTACAGAAAGCAGTCAACTCCAAAAGTGTAAAACCAATGTTTAGACATTTAACGGACTCTACATTTATGCACAAAGGATAATATTGAACAGAACCTATGTAGCTGAGAATTCTTTGAATTTGAAGAGCAGAAAGTGGGAGTCAAGTTTATTAAAGCTGATAAGGGTGGTGGAAGACTTTTCAGGAGCTTACTTGACCTTGTTCACTTCTCCTCAATTTCCTTCAGTTAACTTTCCTGTGCATTTCCAAATCCCAGAGGCTTTGGAGTTCAATCCTTAGACTGCAGTGAAGTATTTAAGCAAAAATTTTAATAGCTTTTCACCTCTTGTTCAAACACATGCATTGCTCAGCAGCAGTTCAAGGGTTAATAAAAAACACACAAACATAATTTACTATAAGTTTACCCTTAATGTGTAGAATGGAGTAATATCCAGCAAACTTTAGACATTTTTCAGCTCATACAACACAAAAAGGAGCAGTTTTGGTGGCATTTGAATTATGAAAAGATTGTATTTCTCTGCTGCTTTGAAATGGAGGATCTCAATTCACTTTCTGTCAGGAAGAACAACATTCTCAGAAGTGTCCCTTCATGCTAGGGCTTATTTAGATCGACACCTGGAGACTGCACAGCTCTGATTTTACAGCAAGAAGACTTTTATGGTCTCCCTGGACATTTAGCTCCATCTCCGAAGAGTCCTATCCATCTCAAAATTTGGCATCCAGAAACTATAGAATTCAAAAACTATGCTAAATTCATATTCCTGTTACCTTAGTAATTAGATCAGTAAAAATCTCATGACTGTTACATGAGTTTCAGCAAACACTGAAATGCTGTACAGAAGTTTCTGGAAGGAATTCAACAAGTATGCTGTATGGGAATGCAGATGCTTGGGAAACAAGGGACAGTTTTATGACCCAAATTTGAATTTGTTCTGAACAGAATGGTAAATATTAAAAAATTCTCTTTGGGGACTTCAGTGACTCGCCCCCCTCTATCTTCATGATTCTAGTCACTTCATTAAGATCCTACTGCACACAGTTAGTGAAGCAAATGAAAGAGATCTACAAATGTTGGAGAAGTTGGGGAAGTTCAAAATCACAAAGTCTCCTGTGAGCTCTTTAAATGCCTTTGCTCTTTTCTGAGGAGTTGGTATCTCAGAACAGCATTATTATGAGATTTCAGAGTGGCTAGAAAGAACTGTACAAACAACTAGTCTTGAAGTGTCTCAAAAATTTTTACTTTCAGCTTCTTTTCCCCTAATTCTGAGCTTCAGGAAAAAGTATGGTTTGAATTTACAGCTCGAGGTAAAAATAACAAAAAAAAGTGTCTATTTGTTCTCTGATGGAGATATTCACAAATTAAAAGACATGCAATTTTGATGTAGCTTAAATTTGTACAGCTCTTATTACACTGTCTCAATAGATTAAACACAGAGCTCTAGATAAAAAAAAGTATCAAGCTTGAGGTAAGTTTGTGAAGAATTTCAGATTTAGTTTTACTCATTGTTAAATAATTGATACACTTTTTAAGTTACATCTTCAAAAATCAAGTTTTTTATTTTATGTGAATAAAAGCTGCTGTATTCCAATGGCTTACATACATGTCATAACTTATGCAGATGTACCCCCCAACTGGTTTATATTTACTCTATAAAGTTTATCCCATGAAGATCATTTATCTTCATCTCTGTTAATGACAGAAAGTTTACCACTAAACTGAGGACCTGAAATCTCAGATAGTTTAAAATCAAGCATTTTTAAATGAAACTCAACTTTATAATTCCTCTACCTTTATACTGGAACAAGATGTCTAAATTTAGGCAAGTAAAAATCATGTAATGTTTCTGTTTAATTTCCTTGGCAGTAGAGATGAAAATTCTAGACTGAAATTATATTGTATGACATCTGAACCAACAGTCTGGCTAAATAGAGTCTTTTCCTTAACTTTTGGCTGTCTAGATCAATTCTTTGATGAGTTCACTTACAAAGAACAAGACTGACTGTAATCTCCACTATGCTAATTTTTACGAGTGTAATTCTACTGACTTTGGTTACTTCTGATTTACACCAGTTCAAGCAAGATTACTGATGAACTGAGGATTGCAGAACTTGTTGGTATAAACAGATGCAGCTTTAATGAGAGATTCATGGTCATGTACCTGTGAACAAAGACAGAAATAAAATCTTACTCTGATCACTTTTAATCTCAGAATTACTGTTTACACTGCCTATTTAAATATGTAATTTTAAGCATAATTCCATAAATAATTGACATGCATTCCAAGCCCTTTGCCAGGAGGAGTATACTTAGCAAAAGGAAGGAATGTTGAAGTCCACCTGTAAAATTATTTGTCCCTACAAGCAACAACAGGCATATGTTCTACATCACATTTGAGCCCAGTCTCAGTGGCCCAGAACCAAAGTAAACACATTTTTCTGATGTAATTGTTGATTCTAGTTGAATTAGTGTAATGCAGTCATAGCTGTGAGAAACATTTTATTTGGACCAGCTCTCAACCAGAGCTCAGAGAAGTTGCCTACCTGGCAAACCAGCAACAGTAGCTTGTTTTCACAAAGTTCTCCAAGTTTTGTACTCAGAGGAGCATATAAAAACATTTTAAAGCATGGGTTGTGGTCCTTCTCCAACTGACAGTTGAGTAAATCAGAAGTAACTGCATCGAAGTTCAGTGCAGCCTTCTGGTATAGAAGAGATGGGCTTTATGTTCCAGGCCCTTGCTGTTTTCCACTCTGACGTACTTAGCACTCAGAGGAACATTCTTATCTACTGTTTTAGGACACACACCACAGTTTCTTTCCTCCTCCTTTCATTTCCATAGCACAAGTGCTGGCCACTGGATCAATGTGTAGCAGTAGCAACAATAATTGGAGCTCACTGCCTGAATGCTGTGTCAAAAATGGCTGCGTTGAACACACTACTCCTTTGAAATTATACCTCTACTTTCAGTCTTTGCTGCCCTGGTTCATATGCTTCAAAATGGAGGGAAAGTAAGAGAAGAATATCCAAATTTTTCACCCAGCACAGAAATAGCAAGTGATTTATACATGATAAATTTCTGAGGAAAAAAGGGTAAGCTTCCAATAACAAGATTTTTTTTTTCCAGAGCGTTAAAAACTCAGCATAAACTTCTAGATGTGCTGAAGTCAACAAAGATCTCTGCTCTGGCTTTGGGAGACTCAGAGTTTCATTAAGTTTTAGGAGGGATAAAACCCCACATGCCTCTATGGATAAGTATACTAAGTAATGAATAATCCACGAGTAGGGTTGGGGAATGTGGGTGGAAACACATGAAAATGGTGTTTGACTAAAACTATTTGTAAAATTGAAGTGGTTTTTTGTATGTATTTTCAGGTATGAAAGGGATTGAAAATTTGATTATTTTTAGGGTTTTGTGGGTTTTCAATACAAAAGTTCCAACTTTTTATTCTTACATTACATGATTTTTTTAAAAAAACAAAACAAAACAAAACAGCTCTTAAGGGACAGTTAACATTTCAAGCCAACAATTTTTTTTTTTTACCAGATTTCTGAAAAGGTTGCATTTTGTGGTATTCTGACATGAATTACTCCCATTCACTCCTTCCCCATTATACAGAGATCTCTTGATGACTTCTTACTCACACATCTCAGTTATCCATGAGAAAACTCAGATTATTTCTTACCTGAAACAGAAAGGAAGAAGAGGAGAAAAAGAGAAGGTAAGAAGTGACAGAGAAAAAGGGAGCAATTGTGACTCCAGGAACTGGGAATGTGCTTTTTTCTGTATTTTAGCAATAACCTAGGAAAGTGTAAGAGCAAGAGCATTTATTTCAGTACTAGGAGCAATGTGATTGCCTGAAGACTGAACTGAACATTTTGTCACATTGAGCACTGTCAGTGACATAGCGCGTACACATTGCACATGGAGAGGAACCCTTTTTTTTTTTTTTTTTTTTTTTCCACATATTCAAGTAACTAATGCTGAAATCTATCTCTCTTCTGTTTCTTATAGCTTTGCACAGGTGGTTCATTCATTGAAAACATCTTCTGCTGTTCCAGATAGATTATTGTACAAACAAACAATGAAAACCTCTGCCCTGGAGACTGAAAAGAAGGATCCCAGACATTGAATTCATAAGGTTTCTCTAGCCTTACTCACTCATTTCAATCAAATCCTTCTGTGAATAAAAAAGAATTAGCCATAAGCCATTTTAAACAAAAGATGTACATCTGGAAAGAGATTACCTAAGCACAAATGTATAACACAAATCTGGGAGTCACAAAATTATAATCTCTTTTCATTCTTAATGTCTTCAGCCAAAATGCTTTGCTTCTATTTTGAGTTTTCTTATTGGGCCTCTTCCATCCATATTACATCTGTATATTTCATCTTCCAACTAATTCAGCACCTGAAAGGTGCCTAGCTAGATTGAGCATTCTGTTAGTTCTCATACTCTGAGACATGTTGATATTCCCTAATGTAGATGTGGCAGTAGCTAGCATCAAATCAGTCTTGGCATTTGTAACTTCCCTTTTAAAAACATTCTTAATTTCTTTTTAGTTTTTCACTCAGCCCATAAAAACTACTTATGCACGGAACATTAGGTTTTCAGTATTACTTTTAACCTGGTTAAAAGTAATCAGTGTCAGAGGATCAGTGTCAGAATCAAGTGCATTTAACTCCTGCCTAAGACTCAGGCGTGTAAAAGTAGTAGGTACCTCTTCTTAGCTGAAAATCTCCTACAGACTCTTTGCAAATTTTAGTGTTCATGCAGTGCCAGAGATGTCTGCTGCTGGGACACAATGCTTAACACTTGCCCTCATGGTGATCCAAGACAGTGGAGTCTGAATTCTGCCTGTCTTGTCTTGAGAAACAAGTTAGTGTACTCAGAACTAGCAGTAACTAGAAATTAATGGGGGCAGGAAGTGGAATGAATTTTACAAGCAATTGCATTGAATAGTAAGGAAAAAACAAACACTTGAGGAAAAGCCAAAATCTTCTGTTTGCTATCTGTTCAGGAAAGTGAGATAGGAAAGTAGCAAATTTACACATGCTGCCTTTCCCTTGCAAATCCTGACATCTCCTACTGCTCTCCGTGGACAACTTGGGCAATTTAGGCAACTATTTCAGGGGTGCCTAACTGAGACTGTCTGTGTATACAGCTGATCCTCTCCCCTGATGTCTTGTGATTTTGCTGAGTCGTTTCTACCACATTTTATATCTTTCAGACATGAAGCTCCAGCATGCACTTTGAAAGCAGATATCTGAATAAAGGAAAGAGGCCTTATTAATGCTGCTGAAGGAAAGGAGGTGGTGCAAACTCATCTTTCACTAGGCAATAGAGAAAACCTTCCTTTGAGATGTGCTCATAATTAGTCATGGGAAAAACTTCTTCTCTGAGGAGAAGTTATCTTCTCCTCAATTATCTTCTCTGAGGACCTTACGTTACCTCATGATATTTTTTTCTCACTTTGGAATATTCACATATCTCTCCATCCAGATTCTTCAGCATCCACCACTAGTGAACTCATGCTGCAACATTGGTATCTTTAATCTAAAAATATTAGTCAACCATGAAACACAAACCGGACAGAAAACATTTTTCTGACAATTATGAAATGATGTCTCAAGTAATTCAACCACAGTTCTTATTTAAAAGGAATAAAAGGAAAAAAATCATCTTTTTTCCAGTGGAAAATAATTCACTGAAACAAGTGGAATTGTAGAAAGAGAATGTTTGTAAATGGAGAGATTGTCTTTAGAGGAGGCAGTAAAAAAGAAGAGAAACCATAATGCATGGATGGAACTGTACTACTGGAACCAACATACTCAGCATTGGCAAGACCTGTTTTTCCTAGTAAAAAATAAGAATATTCAATTGAAAGTCTCTAGAGGGATGTCCTGTCTGTATGGCTTATGTATCCACTGAAAAATTAAGACTTTAACTTAGGAACTCTACTAAGCACAGAATACTTAGAAGTTTAGGGCTTGCTTTAAGTGAACTGAATGAGCTTACACATTCATGAGAGACCCATACTTTGCAACTCTCTTCACATATATTGTTAGTTTCTTGACTTTGTATTACTCATTCACAGTCAGAGCACTGAAATGTTCAAAGACCTGACTGGACTTATTTAGGTAATGCATCTAATAAAACAGTGACTGGTCTTGGTTTTAAAGTTTATTCCTATAATGAAATCTCATGGATAAATATGATTACTGTTATGGTTTCTTGGGTTAATTATAGGAGATTAGTCTCTTTTCCATGTATTTTGTATTTTTTTGTATTTTGTCACAAGTAGCAAAATACTCTATGGACTCTATGTATCTGAGACCACTTATAATACATCCGAATGCACAGATAGATTGTTCTAAAATGCAATCACTCAACTGAACTTGAATTTCATTATGCGTGTACCAGGTGGATAAATGATTTTAAGAAACTGGTTTTGCAGTTGTGGTTTTTTTGTGCTTGTTGTCCTCCCATATTTACATTCCACATCCCTGTCTTTATTAATGGAGAGAGAAAAATGCAAAGATGTGAAGATCCTTTCCTTAGGGCTTAGCTTGGAGATGTATCACAGGTACACTGAATATCCTTTTTCCAAGCCATTAACTTATGAAGTAATGATTTTATGAAATCCAACTCTTACTGTTATTATAATGTAATCCTCATTCCCTTCATCACTCAATTTCTCTGCTGTCAGATCTTGCTTTATTTTCCTGTAGGATGACATGGAGATACATGCCTACTTCTGTCTGTTGTACATCGTGGCAACCACTGAGTGATGAGATAGGCAGGTACTGCATACAAGCAGCTCCTGCTGACCCAGTGGCTGAATACATTTCCTTGGTGGAAGTGGGTGCATGACCTAGTCCCAAGAAAACAACGTGTTTGGCCTTCTCATCTTCTTCCTGACAGCTGACTTAAAGTCTGGTTTCAAGCTTGTTTCTTATTTTTTATGTTAAAGAGGCAGCCATTTTTATTTTGTTTTGTAAATCCAGATTAAAGGTAAGCTATGTTTAATTTATCAGCCTTCTCTGTGAAATTAATGTATTTCCACCACCAGTTCCTTCTGCTAGTTTAGACAGAAAACACTATGTTCCTGCAGAAGATTCCAAGATATGGTACAAAAACATAGTAGAGGAAGATCCAGTAGACAAATATCTTCATCCATGTAGATCCACTAAAGAATAGAACTTGTTCTATTAAGCCTATTCCTGTCTCTGTCATGATGATGTAGAAAAAGTCCAGAAACTTCTCCTGCTCAGGTGTGGAGAAGAGGGGTGGGAGGTATCACCAGATGGCGCTCAGGCTGTGAGCACTGCTGTGCTCTCCCTTGCCTCTGGACCAAGGATGTTTGGAAAGCTGCTGGAAAAAAAAAAGACGTCAAAATTACCTCCTTGCTTCAATTTCCCCTGAAGAGCTCTTTAAGAGGCATTTTTTCCAGTGCAGATGGATTTGGGTGGCAGTTTCAGAGAGCATGTTTGGCAGGGTGCTTAAGCACACTGCTGGTGGTGAAGGTCTGTGGTGGGAAACCTGCTACCCTCCTCTGCCAACAAAAGCTTCCAAGAGGTCAGCAGTGAGTAGCAACCTTATGATCTGAGCCTTGAACCTGCCTGTCTTGCTTGCTTTGTTGGTCCACTTATCTAAGAATTAATGCAAGTGGTATATTTGCTTTCTTGTGGCTGAATACTGAAAAACTTCATGGTTGAACTGTGTTGTATTATATTATATTTTATAATTATATGGCACTGTGCATTACTGTTTTGCAGCTCATAGTATCCCCAAACACCTTGCAGCCCAATAATTATGTGGGAGACTTCCATTTCCGTGCCTTGAAATCACTTAATTTCAGAATAAGGAGAGAAAAAAAAACAAACCAAAAAACAAAGAAAAGTGAACCCCCCAAAAAAACCTCCAATGCCATCACTAGTTGAATTGAGCCCAAGAGAACTGTGCATACTCTCTGGGGCTAAAATGTAATGTTACAGTTTTAGCCCATAGCCAGGTGACAGGTGCTCTGTTTTCCCCTTTACCCTCCAAGGAGAGGATACAAATGGGGGTAAGGGAGAGCAGGAGAGTTTAAGGTTGGAAAAAAACAACCCAAGAATAGTTTAATGAAATGATAAGTAGTAATAATGATGATTGTGAATTACATACACATATACACAAATGTACAGAATGCTCACTCCTCAGCTGTTGTCCTGAACAGAAAAGACCCAAACTGGACTTGGCAGCAGATGGGGATACCTGAGTGGAGCAGCCAAGCCAGTCCTACTCAGGAAGGCAGGGGAAGGTGATTAGTCCTGGTCAACAGTGTTCTTCTATCTAAAGAAAAGAGGATAGAGGAACAGAGGGAGAGCTGATAAACAAACCCCAGCCCAGCCCGAGAGGCCGGAGGGTCCCTGAGGCGCCATTGTACAGCCCCGCAGCACCTGGGGAGCACAGCAGGTCCCAGAAGGTCCCAGCAGGTCCCAGGTCAGTATGGCTGTGGGCAGTTTTCATCCTAGTCCTCTCAAACCTGGACAAGTGAGAATAGTGTTTAATTCTTTGAAACTACTTGGAAATTTAGGTCTGTTACCAGAGCTGAGATGACTTTCTCTTTTGTCTGTGAACAAGAGGACACTCTTTTTGGTAAGCTTGCCATTTAAAGTATAGTTTCTAGGATTTTTTTGTTGCTGTTATTTAGAAACATCATCATTTGGAGAAAGGTCATAATGAAATTTGAACACAACCTCTTTTTCTGCTGTTTAAGAAAGTGAACAGCATTCATTTATTTTTGACCTTTGGTAGCAAATCTTTAGTTTTTGGCTAGCTGCAGCAGTTAACTATAACAGAATCCTGCCAGAACTTTAACATATTTTCCTTCTTTCTTTTTCATTCCCTAAGAGTTTCTGGATTTTTTTCTGATTGCAGTTGCAGAATCTGACTTGTGGTTCAGTATTGCACTGAAAAAAAGTGCCACCTCTTGCATTAATAAAATAATTCCCTGCAGCCTCTAGGGATCCTTACTCATCTCTGGTTCTGATACGACCCAAGTTACCTTGTAAAAATTAACAGGATCCCAGCCTAAAGGCCTGTGGTAGGTGTACTGTCTGGTTTTAACTCCTTGGTGACTTTGGACATGTTCTTGTGCACACAGATAAAGACAAACCCATCTGGGGCTGCATCCAGCAAGGTGCAGAGCAATGTGGCTCTGCTCCAGCAAAGCACTTAACCAATTGCTCAGCATGGAGACCCTGGGCTCAAGCCAAGAGGGAGGTACTGTGACATGAGCTGCATTGTGAATCGTATTCAGATTTATGGCTAGAGTTGGTCTGAAAATAAAGACAGGTAATCCAAACATGGTGTTTATTTTACATTGAAAGAGGGCATTCACAAAGGTTAGCTTAGCCTAATAGAGTCACCCCCAAAGGGCTCCTAGGGGAGCCCACCTTGCTCCTCTCTTTGTAGAAGATGTTGTCTGGAGAGATTAATCTTGTGGTGATAAAATGCAGCTTTATGAATACTCTTAAAGATGTTACACAAATCATATTTTTCTGATCTGCTGCAGTTTTTGAACTCTGGGTAAGGTTTCTGAAAGGTTCTAAAGCATCCCATCATTTTGGAAAGTGTTACCTCTTTGCTTAATCCTCATCTGGATGGTGCAGTATCTGCAACAATATTTAGAGCTGAACCTTTCTTTCAGTGGTGATGTTAAAGATAGCTTTATCCTTGCAAGTTTTCAGTTGTTCCCCCAGTTTAGTGTCTGTGACGTGTCACTGCCATGTCTATCATTTGATGTTCCTCCTTTCAGAGATGCCTCCGACAAAAGTGATAAAATTTTCCAAGATGTTAAGACTTTCACTAGCTTTTGCCTCACTCAAATACAATTTAAAAAATTGTGTGGAAGAAGTGCAGGCAGAGATATTAACACAGACAGTAGGTGTACAGCAAATATGTAATCTGGATGATAAAATGGATGGGTAAAATGAGGGTACATGACCCTTGGGTACACTGTAGTATAGATCCATGAAAGACAGTAGCAGAGCATGTCCTTTTAGGTCCTCTGCATTCTTGATCTAAAGACTATTTTCTTCAAAATATGCTCTACTTTGTTCTATGTCCAGGATTAAACTGGAGGTTGATCCTTTGGGGCACTGGCACTCGTTATCCTATGACATCAAGAACAGAGAAGGAGAGGATAACATGTCAGTGGAAAGGGAGATGAATGGTAGCAACTGGCTCTGTAGTAGTTTAGATGTGATACATGAATGTGTTGTGGTAGATGAGGGTTTTCAAAGCAAGAGAGTAAGTTTAGGAGATCGTAAGCACCTTCCAGATCTATTAATGGATTTTGATAATTTCTTGTGGCTATCTTTTCAAGACAGCTTTACAGTACTGTATCTGCCTGGTTCCTCCATCATATAATGCACATTCCTTCTATCAGATGATAACTCTGGCTCTGGGCATTGTGACAAATAAATAATAATTTTATTTGGCAATTTTTGTCCTTTCCAGTATGATTATCTGATGGTCTTTGTCCTGCTGATTTAGTCTTGTGATAGTAAGTTCAGAAAGTAGCTTTGAATGTACTTCCTCTAGCCTGAGCCAAACTGTAAGAAAAGGGAAAAAACAGCAGGTAATCAGAATACTGATTTTCTTTTTCTGTGTGAAGTACCAAACTACTGCTTTTTGCCTTTTGAAACATGAAAACTGTATCTTACACTTATTTTGCTTTTGGTCTTACAATCAATACACAACTTTAAAAAAACAAATGATACACAGGCAAAGAAAACAACCTAGCACTGGCAACAAACAGACTGGTTGTATTTTATTTTTTTTTCCTGTGTATTTTCTCTCCAATGTATGATGAGAGCATCAAATTTTCTTCAGAAAAGATAGAACCTAGAGAAGCATCTATGCCATTGGGACTGCACACCTGTTGAAGCTGCTCTCTACCCAGGGGGAATGTTTTGACACAGAAACTTTCCCAGGGGAAAGAAGTCCCTTGGAATAAAGTTCATGTTCTCAAATACATTACTGATTCACAAATGCAAAATAATTAAAAATCTGGAAATGAAGAAGATTCCTGAAAACACCTTTTGTGAGTGATCACTTCATGTGGTGTCATTGAAGATAAGTGGTGCAGGATGAGGTCCATTCTCCAGCTCACATCTGTCATTGTCTTTTCAAGTACAGCATAGTATAGAGAGACTCCTGTTTTGACCCATAAACAAGATCTGCATATTAAGCCTCCAAGAGATAGAGAAATTTTTTTTCTATTTAAAAAGAGACAAAGCTGAGAACACATGCTGGAGCTGTACAGGCTCTTAGCTGGAGCAGCTCCTGAAGGATGCTTGGCCCAGTAGGAATTAAAAAGCCAGACCGGCCTCCTGGCTCCAAGCTTCCTCTCCCAGGCATGCAGCAAATGTGTTACTTACTCCCTGGCCCTTTGCACAATGGGCTGACCTTCCACTCAAATAAGTCAGCCCAGCATGAGAGAAACATATGGAGCCTTTTGGGCTTTCCTCTGTCCAAAAAATTGTGTCATTTTTAGGCAGTATAGGACCCCCATCAGGACTGACCTTCCTCTTGAAATAATAATCAAGACTCACATTGACTTCTGTGGAAAGGGTACTGGGCACTGAGCTTGCCTCTGGGAAAAACAGAAAATAAAAAAGGTAAGATATATGGATCCCTAAGAGTCCATAATAAAGGCATTACTCATGCGGACGCACTCTTTACATAATTTTACATGCATATTGGTTGAAACGTGCACAACAATATATATTGTAATTTCTCTGCAAGTAGAGCTTCTGTATATACGAAGTATCTGGTGGAGTTGCAGTGACCCAGTGCAGTGAACAGCAATCCCTGCAGCTGGAGAACAGTAGAGGGTACAGTGGGGCTGAGGTGAAGCACTTTGTGCTTAGTCCTTAATTTTGGAGATGATACTGGTATAGCATATTGTGGCATGCAGCCTTCACTCTGGACCCGTTAGAATATCCATCAACTCATGAACTCTGAGTTTTCTAGCCTCAGCAGTCCTACTTGAAGCCTAATGTGATTAAGATTGATTTCAAAGGCTTTGGTTCTTCTCTTGAATTTGCTCATGGACAAATACAGACCCTGGTGACACTCCCATCCCTCTTCCCCAAAAAAGAACATGAGAATCCAGACTCTTTTGTAAACCAAACCAAAACAGAAAATCTGCAAGATGTTATGTTAAACTGTAAGATTAAGAAAGAGATTGTCAGTGCTAGAACTGGGTTCACTGTGATGTGCAGACACAAATGTATACAATTGTATAACTAAAACTGTGTACATGCTCTCTGTGTGGTATGCAGTGAGATAAGAGGTTATTCCTTCTGCTTGTAAGTCTGTCCCTCAGTATTCCTACATATCAGTCGTGTGTGGACTATAAAAATGCATTTGTCAGGTAATCAGTCCCAATGCCTTCCTCTTGCCAGAAGCTATATGGGAGACTGTGCAAAACCATAACACTGACAGGAGCTGCTAAAGCAAACAAACAAACAAACAAGAAATTTTATTTTTTTTTTTCTGATTATTCCAAAATAACCTGCAAAGGATATTGGGCAAAATCAAACTTAAGGCAAAAAGATCATTCCCAGGTTTGTATACCACTACATGTGCTCCCTACAAATCAAGACGTGTAGTGATGGGAGTGACCTCTAAGTGTGGGGGTGCAAATAGGTACTAGGGATCACCTTCTTTCTGGGCATCCTGGGCATTTAAGTTTTCAAAAATTATTAGTATGACAGAAGTTACCTTTTCTTGTGACTACTATTATTACTGTCAGACTGCCTGCTTCAGGTGGGGGGCTGAAGGTTACATATGGGATAGGGAAATGTAAAGTTAGTTGGAAGGGGTTAGTACATGGGGCTGTAGCCTCAGAATGCTCTTTGTTGGCTAGCAGTCTTTTGCTGTCTTGTCCACAGCTGTGCAAAGGACCCCTTAGGACATTATGTATAGCCCTCAGCAGTGAATGCAGGGCTATAAACTGCAGGTGACTCTGGTCAAATCCAATTTCTCTTCCTGAATGGAACACATGTTATCACTGATGCATGTTCCTTGCCAAAGTAAATAGGGATAACAACTATGGATTATTATAGAGAATTTCTTTTGAATTTAAGCTTGACGTTGTTGTATTTCTTTAAATATTTTTTCAATCTTTGTATTCCTGCACTTGTAATGGAGTATGATGGAACAAGATGACATTTGGGTGTATATAAATAGTCATGCAGATGAAAAGATTAATTGTTTAGCTTAATAAAGAACCCCATTTGTATTTCATGTAGGAAATTTAGGACTCACAAAGAGGCTTTCTAGGAATGCCTTGATTTTTTTTTCACTATTCATACTGGCATTCCTAGGTTCCCTAGGAATGGTATGAATTTTAGAAATAAAGTTGTGCCACACAAGGATGAAATGACCTACCTAAGGCTGTACAAAAACCAGTGGTGCAGTCAGCAGTTGACTCATAATCTTAAATCTTTGTTTCATTCTGTTGTTTTATTCTTTGGCACCTAACTGACATTTGTGCCTTGAAAAGTCTTCCCTTCTGGAAACAAGCTTTCAGCTCAGAGGAGTACCACTACTTTAAAAATAGAGGAGAAAAAAGCCCATCTTTGGGTAAAAGCGTAAAAAAGGCACAAGAAAAACAAATCATTTCATAGTTTAAAATTCCACTTTGAAGTCCATTTTGGTGATTATCAGATAAATCCCTAAGAACAGAATTGGAATGACACATATATAGTGCTTGAATCAGTTCTTTCTTTAATGGATCTTTTGGAACCTGCCTAAGTTGCCATGAGAAGCCCATTTTTATCATGCTGTACTGTAAATATTTTAGTACTGAATTTGGCTTTTAATAAAATTAACTACAAGTTCAAAGTGTTTAATGGACTCCATGGCAGTAAAATTAAGAAGAATGTCATTTTGTCTCTTTAATGTGCCCCCAAACATTCTTGCAATGAATTAGAACACTGATTGTTATTTTTCAGCTCAGGACTTGGCAGGTGTGTAATGCGACTCCTGATAGCAGGACAGCAGATTACATTCTCCTATAAAACCATTTCTAAGTAACTTGGCACAAAAACTGTTATTGCATGTCTGCAGGTGTTTAGTAATTGGATTAATGCAGAGCAGAAGGAATGTCTGATGCCCCAGCACTGAGAAACACTGAGGACAGACACATTAGTTTCTGAGGGTAACCTGGAATGCATGATGACAGCCTGTTCACACACATAGAGCCAGATCTAAGCCTGCAAGTTTAAAATTAACTGCTGTGAACAATCACCTTCCAGAGAAAAGTTTATCCAAACCTAAATACAATAACAGGAGCTCTGTAAGTAAGGAGGTAGGGAGCTTTAGGTTATGTTTTGATCCTATTCCAAGAGCAACTTGCATAACCTTAGCAAAAGTCCTTATATCATGCATATCACGGATCCTTAAAATCCTAGGTGTCTAATAAAAATGTCCTTGATAAACATATAGGCCCTCAAAATTCTGTAAAGGTATGGAGAATATAACATAATCTCAGATCAAGAGCTTTTGGGGTAAATGATGTTCTTTTAAGTATCTTGATCATGAGTTAGAAAGACTTTTGTAATGGCCTGGGAACAAAGACATAAATCTTTTTATACTGATGAAAATATTCAACTAAGACGTCCATTTGAACTAGCAAACACAAAAATTAATTTCTAAAATGGTCTCCGCTTAGGTCCCGTCAGTGCTCAGAAAAACCCTCGTGTGTAGTCTTTCGATTCACTCAGTTTCAGTGTACAGCTGACAGGTTGTCTTTGAAAATTTGCTTGAACATGGATACTGTTTTAGAAAGCATCTTTTGCACATATGGCTTATAGATTAATAGCAGAGGGATTTAGGAATAAAAACAATTCTTTGTGATATCTTGTGTTGGGAAAACAAGATTCCTGAGAACAGTTCTCTGCTGCTTGAGCTCCTGGGAGGACAGAATTGATGCAGGTCCAGTGAGGGCATTTCAGGAAGTATTATCTTTTATATCTATCAGGGTATTATTCTCCAGGTCTACACTGTGAGTAAAAAAAAGTGCTGAGGTGACTGATCAGTGTGCCTTTTGGCTGCCTGGTTCATCTGGAAGAAGTAGTAGCTCCATACAGGTAGGAGACACCAGTGCCCTGACTGCTGGCTGATCAGAAAATCCACTAAGTGTGGATAACGTTCATGACTCAACACTTGCTGTGGTTTTTGCAGTGCTTCTTCCAGAACACGGAGATGTATCAAGTGAGGACCTAAGTCCTTTTGGCTTTTGTTCCAGCTCCCTAACCTTTATAAACAAAGATGAGGAATGGGTGCTACCCCACACCAATTTTTTATGTTGGTTGATTAGAACTACAATTTACTCAAATAAGCCGTGGATTAATTTCAAGACGAAGTAAAATTTTCAGTTATTTATGTTCTCCATATGAATTTACTGGAAAATAAGAATCCTTAGGGAGGAGAATATATTCTTTATCTAAAATAGATACAGAACATTTTCATTACACTACATTGCCTACAGAAAAGATAAGATGTCCTTTAGGAATTTAATCAAAACACTCTTGCCTTTTGGGAATAATGCTTAAATATTTTACCAGAATCTTAAAAGCTTTATCCTATGCAATGAATGATATTTCACTGAGGACCAGGAGTTTAATGACCATGGAGCGAATGGCAGTCTCTTGGAGGTCATTCAGAATCCTTCACTAACTTCCAGATGCAACAGTCACAAGTTGCTCTCACTGCATTTAAAGCTGTCAAACAACTTCCATTATGGTTTTGTCTTTTACATGCACACAGCTTTCTTCAGGCTTTATCTCTCTCAGAAAGCTTGTTCTCGACGACATGGAAAATAGAGAATTGACTGCATGGATAGTAGAGCTCACATTGCACAAATAGATGCACGTGCACAATCTACTGCTTTAAAAGTTCTTTAGGATGAAAGGTTCAGCTTCTCTGAAGTGGAGGGAATGCCATAACACCACTCCCTTCAGAGGTTGCTTTGCCTTGGTTTAGATCCTACTCGTTGCATGAGTCAGGCCTTGCCATGGAGGATCCATTTCATGTGGTGTGGGGAATGCTTCATTTGAATTTTTCCAGCTTTCAGATGTTTGGCTTTGGAGCTTTAACACTCCTTGCTCATCAGCTTTTATGAATTTAATTTAATTTCCTTTTTTTTTTCTTTTTTTTTTTTTCTTTTTTTCAGAGCAGGAAAATTAAAAAAAGTCTGTGGTGAATCCACAAGCTGCATTCCTGTGGCACAGAACTGCTGTGCTGAGAGATGATGCTGACCATATAGGCTGACAGCAGGCTGTTCTAACAGGAAAATTAATATTGCTTGAATGAATCAGGGAATAATAAAAGTAACCAGTTCTGTATCTAACCATCCCTTCCCCCAGAAAGGTGATGTTGTTTCTGCCTAACTTTTTCCAGCTTCGGATAAGTCCCTGAAAAACAACTTGGAACAATTTCTGAGAAAATCTCTGAGGACCAGAGTTCTCTGTAGGTGAAGGAATGGCTGTGTACTAACAAAACATCCCAACAGTGGGAACTAAAAGGAAATAAAGGGATAAGCTTGCAGATGTTTGTCCTGTTTGTACACTCACTATGAATTTACTCACAGTCTGTTATTGTACAAAATAAAAAAAGTTACCTGGACCTTTGGTCTGACTCAATATGCACTGTTATGCTCTTGTTTAAATCTAAAAATTCATAGAGTTCATACAAAACCAGTTGCATCAACTCCTCTTATTGTCAGAGGAGACAGACAGAGAGATTTATGCTACTTTTCTCAAACATCTGGCTTAGGAGTTGCCTTCGGGGGGTATCTGTACATCTCCACTAACTAGAAGGAGACTTTGCATATACCTTAAGTCTGCCTGGGACTAGAAACATAATTTCAGACTATTGCATTAACTGATCTGAATCTCATTCCAGCCTGCAATATAAAGAAGGGCTTGTTATCCATTGTTACATTGAAATAACATTTCCTCCTTCAAATGAAGACCTTATCACTCTTTACAACTACCTGAAATGAGGTTGTAGAGAGGGGGTAGACACTCCCAAGTTAACAAGCACTAGAACAAGAGGAAATGGCCTCAAGTTGTGACAGGGCAGGTTTAGATTGGATAGTAGGAAAAATTTCTTCACCAAAAGGGTTGTGAGGCATTGAACAGGCGGCCCAGGGAAGTATTCCAGTCACCATCCCAACAGTTATTTAAAAGACATGTAGATACAGTACTCAGCGACATGGTTTAGTAGTGGACTTGTCAGTGTCCTAGGTTAACAGTTGGACTTGATGATCTTGAAAACTTTTTTCAACCAAAATAATTATGTGATTCTATGAAATGAAACCATCCCATTAAAAATTTATATACTACTGAAGCAACTGTTGATGCAGTTACATTATGCAAGGCTCACATATCCTCACATAGCTATGCAAGAAAAATGCTGCCCCCTCATAAACAGATTTTGTTATTTTACTCTCTGTGAATAGAAGCATTGTTGATCTGTAGCATCCCTGATTTCAGGGAACATCCTCTGGGAGAAGACTCTGCTTCAGTGTAGCATGGCTGATTCACTTATCCTGTTTGTGTTTTAACTGAAGGCCATTACAGACAATATTGCCCAAGAAAAACAGAATTCACTACTCTTGCCGAAGAAGTATGTTGGTTCTCTTTTCACATTAGTATCAAAATAGAAAGACCTCATTAGAAGATCCTAGCAGCACAGCAGACAGTTTTAATCATTGTCCAATTCTGTATCTATATTGCTTTTTCACACTGCACTCAGAGAGGATGACTGCAAATTATGAAGTTCTAAAAAGACATTTTTTCCACAAATAGAAGAAGAAATGTAGGCCTCACTCTAAGGATATGTCATGATAATTTTTTAACTGTATAAATTATTTTTAGTAAGATACATGTGAAATTGACTGCTAATTGAGTTATTAAGTATTGGGACTGTATTTTAAAAGGCTTTATTATAATTATGCTATGGAATATCTTTGTGTTGTTTTAAAAGAATTTTGAAAGCCCTACCATGTCATAGTTTGCTTTGGTTTTTCTTTTATTTTTCTATTTTTAAAAAATGCAGAACATCAAGAGACATGCCAGCTAGAGTAGAGATGTGTTCAGACCTGTAACCTTACAGGTTTAGGAAGACTTTAAAGTTGAAACTGGTAGGATCTGGTTACATTCCACCACAGAGCATAAATTTATGCCTGTAAGCTATAACCTTTGGTCAGTCTCTGTTTCTTCCTATTAGGTAAGAGATATACTTGTGTTATTCATCTGTCATGCAGTCACAATGAATAAAATTCTCTTTCTTTTGTTCTTTGTTTGCTTTATTGGCTACTTATATCTTCAACAAAAGGGGAGCTACCCAAATTGACTGCATGCCTATCTACAGAAGACATTTCAAATCTTTTAAGATGATATTCACTCTGTTAAAGCAAACGATGATGATTGTTCAGGCTACTGTAAAAACTGAGAAGTAGCATAGCAGCTATTCACATAGCAATTGAATTGAGAGAGCATTCAGTTATTTTAAGCACCACCTTTGTGTAGCCACAATGCAGAACACAGTGCAGAAATGCATCTACATTTACATTGGTAAGTGAAATGGATAAGGACTCTCCTCGGGCTCTGTGGCCCAGCGATATGACAGCTCATGATCAGCCACCTAAAATCTTTTGCTTTCTGAAATTGTGTAGATTCCTCCAAACAGGCTTTTACTTTTGGGGTTAGCTGTTACCTGAAAATGGTGTCCAGACATTATCTGGAAGAGTATTACTTTGGATCAAAATGGTGCCAAAGGTGTGCTAGTAATTTATTGTCATGAGCTGGGTCTGTTTAGTATGCTAATAGAGAAGTAATAGAAAATGCCAGGTGCTACACAGAACCAGAAACCAGCACAATTCCAGTTGATATGAATAGCAATATCATAAAGAGCAATATTGACAGGAAAATCATATATTAACCAGAGTTCTGCAAGATATACATAAGTTCCTTTCTGCATTGGAGAACTGGATAAAAAGAAAAAAAATTGTTCTAAGTTTGTTTGGGAACAGACATATGCTCTTGCTGCTACTCTTGAAAGCCTGGGAGGGAGAATTTCCTTTCATTTGAAAATGTTCCTTTTCTTAAAGGAAAGCAGTATGCAAACAATGTATTAGAAGTGTGTAATGAAAATCAGTCTTCACAAAACCAAAGCTGTATGAAGCATTCTCTTCTCCCCAAGTTATGATGGTTTCAAATTTCAACCTGAATGAATAGTTGTATTTCCCACCCAAGCATATTTCTTGGAAAACTCCTGGAAACCTTACACCTGAACAGTGCTCTTTATGGGAGCACTTCTGAATTTCTGTACCAGTCTGCACCTGAGGATACACTGAACTACATAGCTGTACATAGCTGGAACCATGAAGCTATGTGGATGTGCCTTGTATGCTTCATTATGATTCTATGACTATAGAGTGCACTTGGATATTACATCAAACTTCTGTTTTTAACATTGTGATGAATTCTGGTAGTGTGTTCAGTGTGGACCAGCTACTTTTATAGTGAAGTAACTAAAACTCAGGTTCCTATTTCACCAGACTGGGCAACCTCTGGATCCTGTCCTCACTTTACAGTGAGGGCAAAACCCTCTCTACTTTTCTGGACACAGATAATTGTGGGAAAATACCAGAGAAGTGTCAAGTGCCTCAATTTGTTCTGAAATAATGAGTACTTTAGGTGGCTTCAGCACAAAGCACCTCCTGATTTTGCCTGTGAATGAGTTCAGTCCTAAGAAGGACCCAGTAACTTGGCCACAATTTTCTTTTATTGTTGGCTAAGCTAACCTAGTCACAGAGGTGTTAGTGCTGATTGCCTGAATACATTCTATAACAAAGATATCCTTTTCAGATTTTATTTCAGGAAGTAAGTCTTGACTTCGAGATGAAAAAAAATTTAGGTGCTGAGCTTCTGAGGTTCCTTTATTAAGCTACAGGGTACTGCTGCTGAAATTAATTAGCTCCAGTTCTTCCCTGTCTGGAGAGATCTTACTGCTAGCTGATAATACTTATCCCAGGTGCCAGTAAAACTTCCTTTCATTCTTCTATATGTGATGTGCCATCATAACCAAAGGTAGTCAGATGTTACAGGAATGGATATACTGGCAAGCAGTGCTTAAAAAAATGCAGGGTGCAGCTGGTGCTGAATAAGGCTGAATTCCCACATCTCTGCATAACTCAGGCTGCAGCCCAAGATGAAGCCACTAGAAAACCTCAGCACAGGCAAGATACACAAGACTGTATAGCCAATGATAACAGGAAAGTTTAACACTAGATCAACACAAGTATAATTAGCTGTTTCAAGTGGAGACATTATTCTTCATTTCCTGCCCTACAGCTTGTTGCTCAGAACTGTTAAACAATAGCTGTGTTTCATGCAAGAAGGTTTGGGTTTCAGAGGCTCGCGAAATGGTTTCCTTGTGGGACCAGATCCAAAGGCAGATGGATTCACTGGGAGTGTCACTGGACTGCTTCATATTGGCCACGACAGCCTGACAAACACAGAAATGGTAGGGAAAGGTTGCTTATTTTACAACTAAAAAGCCATTAGAATTATTTCAGCATGGTTGCGTGCATGAGCCATCAACCTTACAATTTTTGCCCCACATATTAAACATGTGATGATTTTTCCCAACTTTCTGCCATTTTTAAATGGCAGATTACAACGAATATAGGTTGCATGCTCTGAACACTTAGAAGGTTTCTGCATGCACATATGCTATTGCTGAGACCAGTTCTGACTATCTGCAGATGTAAACAGCATGACGTGCAAAAGGGATTATACATAATTGGAAGATGTGATGTGGAAAATGACTTCTTTTACTGTCACTGTATGCCTTCATTTGCTCTTGAATCTCTTATTAAAACAAAACAAAACAAACCCCCAAAAATCAACAACCCCAAAACCCCACCACACACGAAACAAACATGTAGACTGTACATCACAACCTGGAAATTTCCCAAGCCACAATCTAACAATTGGAAAACTATCAAATAAGATTGAGCAGAAAAACCACAGTGTGATGATGGGCCGATTTGTGAGACAACACACAAGATGTACACTTCTGGTAGGGTTCCTAGATAACAAAATCAGTTCCTGCTTCCCCTACAGGTTTCCTATGTTACCTTAGGTAATTCATGAATTCTTGGTTTCCCTCCTTTGAAAAAAAAAAAAAAAGTTCCCTCTTGGTAATAAAAATAAATGAGTCATTCTTTTCTTGTAACATATTTTTTTCTTGTCCTCCTTTAAAAGAAGTACACAAAAGGCAATAGCTAAGGCTGCATGTGTGTTGTGAACTGGGATAGATAGGACAGAAAGATTGCAAAGAATCTGTGGAAGATATATAAATGACTTGAGAGTTTTTATAAAGACCCTCTCTTCAATCTCTGATCTTTAAGTAACATTAAACTGCCTGCATTAGGTCTTCTTCAGCTGTATCACTCTATACAACAGATGTCGATCCCGTGAATCTTTCAAGTGAAAACATTCTCTGATTCATAGAAAATTTATGATTAAAAGATGGTATAAAGATGAGAAACCACCCGCCATTATAAGCCACGAGGAACATGTGTGCAACGTTATTGCAAAAGACACTATGCATTCTACTCCCAGAAAAGGGAAAAAATGTTCCCTTTGGTTAAATAAAAAGTATAAATTAAGTAAAGATGGTCCTCTCCTACTGTTCACTGAGTCTTTCATATCAGTTTACAAGCAGTAAAATCATAAGAGCTCAGCAATAAGTACAACATTACTTCTACTCATCTGTCAATTTCAAGAAATCAGAGTATATAATTTGTTCAGTAATCCTTTGAATTCCCATCTGACCATTAAAAAAAAAATGTGGTATCACTTCATGTACCTGTCTGTGAGTTTTCAGACTGTAAACAACTCTCAGTGCATAGCTTGATTTGACTGTCTGAAACCATGAGGCAGACATTTGTGTTAACAAAGGGTTTATCTAGAACTGCTGCTTTTGTCTAATGAATGCTACTATTCTTCTCATTCTTCCCCCTCCTGAGGGCATGCAAAAAGGCAATGGAGATAGAATTTTCATGGTACTGCAACTTTGTTTTCCATCCAAGAAAAGCAATAGGACAAAAGGAAGCACCCTCAAGTTGTGCCAAGGGAGGTTTAGACTAGATATTAGGAAGTATTTCTTCACTGAAAGGGTTTCAGGCACTGGAACAGGCTACCCAGGGAAATTGTTGGGTCACCATCCCTGGAGGAGTTAAAAAATGTGTAGATGTGGCACTCAGGGACATGGTTTAGTGGTGGACTTGGCAGTGTTGGGTTAATGGTTGGACCTGATGATCTTAAGGGTCTTTTCTAACCAAAATAATTCTATGATTATAAGCTTATGTGAACTTTCTTTGCGATGGTCCATGTCCTCCAAAATCGCTGCTTCTCCCTCAACTGGGGAATGGTATGGAAGTGGACCTGAAAGTCCTGGGAGAGTTACAGAGTTACAGCTCTGAGCTATGGGGTTCAGTTGCAGCTTTTTTCACTTAAGTCAGATGATGCTGTGCTGAGAGCCCTGCCTCTTCCCCCTTCACGTCTCTGTGAACAAATTCTGACATGAGGAAAAAGCCAAGGAAGAGTAGGAGGTGAGTAGGGTCCCCTAGAAGGCAGGAAAGCATTGTGAGGGCTTGCAGAGGGGATTGGGAGAGAAGAGATCTCATAAGTCTCACTGAATCTCTGGGTGGCTGATGATTCATTTATTTTCTGAAATAATGGAAATTATTTAACGCACCAGAATTTAGTCATCTACAGAATACACATATAGTTTCAACTAGTCCTCTTTTCAGTTGGTGCTGAAAGACAGGCCCATTCAAATTCAAAACAGCAAACTGTTCACAATAAAAGAAAAACTTTAATTTCTTGTGTGCTGTAATAATAAACACAGGTTAAAACCAAAGAAACTCTTTGCTCTTCGAAACCTAGCAGTAAAGCTGCTGTACCTATCTTGGAGTACATATATTTTATATTCTTGTAAAGGATGTCCTGGGCTTGATGGAACAAGGCACTTCAGACTATATGCCTCTTTCATTCTGTTTGGTATGATACATTTTAATGGCAGTTGGTGTTATGGCCTTGAACAAAAAGAGAACAACCAAACTACAGATCTTGCCTAGAACAGAGATTAGAAATGATAAAATGTTGTAAGACCTTGGCAGGGTCCTACAGCAAAGGAAGAAGATTATCTCTGAGGCAAGGAATTATCATGATGTCTTCTTCTGTTCTGCTGATAAGCTTTTTAAGTGAGACACTGGTCAAGGACATTTTTATTCTGTTTAATGATATCTTGTATTATTCTTGTGAGCTTTTTGGATACAGCTGCAATTTGAAAATATAACTGTTCATCATTTAAGGGAATGGACCATTCATTTTTTATAATTGGGCACTCCAGGAGCATTTTCTCAGGTATCCTTGTCAGGCATTTTTGAGATAATGCAGAATTTACTTGATCATGTTCCAACATGGTTGTTAAATGAATGCCTGCCTTTTCTCGGTCATGCTATCCTGAGAGCTGTGAATTGCTCTCTTCAATCTGGGATGGTTCCAAAGTAATTTAAACTGGATACAATCATTCTTTTGTTAGAGAAGATGTCTTCAACCATGGATGTTTTGTTTAATAACCATCAAGTTCACAATTTACACATTTCAGTTAACGAGATGGAAAAAGCAGTTTAATGTTCAGTCCAGATTTAACGTATGTCATAGTACACATCTGGTAGAGCCAGAGTTTATGTTTGTCCCTTAATTTTTAATAGTGTAACTTTTTTTGCATTGAGCTCTGATCTTGATAACTTAAATTTTGGCAGCCATTTGACAAATTACTTAAACACCTGATTATTATTATGCATAAACTATTTCTAATAACTATTATTGTGCTTGCCTCCATATATAAAGCAAGATAATATTAGTGTCTTCTTAGTGAAAGTTTAATAGCAATTATGAACACAAAATAAAGTCTTAGCATAGCAGTTCCAGTAAATTATCAACATGATTGCCAGGAAATGAGTAACTAAAAAATACCCTAAGATACCTAATAAGTCTGATGCATTTTTCATGAAAATAAATAACACTGAGATTCATATATACTGCCTAGGATTTCTTACTTCTACATAGGGAGAAAAGGGCAGTTTCAGAGATTTTTTTTCACCAGCAAGTGGATCATCCTCTAGAAATGCTAATTTTTTCCATTGTATCATGAAAAGTCAAAGTTTCCTAATGGAGAGCAGACTTTTAGGTGCTAAAGTTCAGAGAGATTAGTCTTGAAGGCCTCCTGTGGCAATGAAATCTAAATTAAATAATTGGAAGCTCTTTAGATTTACGAAGGCTGACCCTTGATAAGGCACAGTTGTAATGTTCAGGTTTCATTTAGCATTTCCTTAGAGAATGGAACAGAGTTGCCAGCTCTCAAAATTTTTTTTTTCCTTTGTGGAGATATGGTAATATTTCGTAGTTTCTCTCTTCCTTCATTGTTGAGTTAAATGTGAATGTGCCATAATTAATCTGAAAAAAGGTTTTTCTACAGCTGAGGGCAATATAAAATAAGCTATAAAATAGGAACAATATATAAGTAGTAAAATACAATATTTAATGTTTCTGAAGAATTGTGGGCCCTGAATTATTATAGCCTCATTACAATTTGAATAACCTGAAAAATAATTCTTAAAAAAAAACAAACGTATTTTCATAATGTAATCTCTCTTCCACCCATGAATTTTAATTGCTGAATTATTTTTCTGTTTTTTGTAGAGGACTTCAAGAAATTATCTTTCCAATATTCTTTTTACCAACAGTGAGGAGGGTTTAATTGAGAATATAAAGCTTTGTGTGAGCTTGCTCTTACAGGCTGTAAATTGCCTTCCAGCTCTTTCACTATCAATTGGCAATGAAAAATAAAACCATATGAAAAATTAAAACAGCATAATGATATCTTATTATTTCAAACATCACGCCAGTCCTTCTAGTGATGTGAGAAAAAGGAATTGTCAGAATTTCCCCACACCACAAAAATATTCTAAAATACTATATTAAATTTTAAAAATTGCAAAAATACTTATTCACTGCTTTAAAGAAAATTAGTTTGTCAAGGATAAGGAAAAAGAAAGAAGTAGCATCATGAGCACACAATACTTCATTTAAAAAGGTGTTCTCCCCCAGTATGGATTATTTGCTTCTCCAGCCTAACTAAATCCTTGATATGATGAAATTGTGAACATCTGGAATCTTCAAAATCAGTATTAAGTCATTTTAACACAGAGTATGGAATTAATTTGCCCAAATTTAGACATCTACAAAGTAGAAATCTAAGTCTGAACTAGTTTTCCAGGCCCTAGGTAATCAAGAAAGAGAAACAGGCTCTTTATTGCAAAGAACAATTCATCCCCATTCTAAAACACATCTGAAATGGTCCAAATGAATTATTCCTCCCCAAATGTTTATTTTTCTCTGTTGAACACAGACATGATTGACTACCTTGGATGTAAACATCCGTAATAGTCTACAGTTAGGTAAGACGCCTTCATTATTTTCAGAACTATAATAGCATGTAGACTGTCTACTCTCAATCTGGGTGGAGAGATCAGCTACGTGACTGATTTTCCTTAGGCTTAACTTGGTTGCCTTAAAATTTGTGCATGCATATGGACACGCACATATGTACTTGCAGGATGTACAGTCTTTATTAAGACATATCAGAAATACTCATCTTGATAACTTCACTCTGCAGTGTCACATGAAAAAAACTCACACAGGAATTTCAAATTAATATTATGGAGCTGGGTAACAACACTAACAGCACTGGGGCTGAATATCACATCATGTCTGCAAGTTCATTCATACCTGTGTTTGGAAACTAAAAGGAGACAACTTCTGCATCAGAAGGTTATTGAGTGTGACTACAAGTATCTTCTTAAAATACATAATATGCAAGGTAAACTGTGGTTTTATTTAACCAGTATAATTCACAGAACATAAAATCCTAAACACTGTTCTATGAAAAATAGAGCTAAGGGGTTGCTTAGCTGTTAGATGCTGCTTAACAGGAGGTGAAATATTTGGAGTTCAGAAATCTGTGTAAAAAATTTTCCTTTCAGGTGTATGCTTAATTTCCACTTTGTCTCCTTGAAGTCTGTTGTGAAGCGATGGAAGACATTGGTGTCATAGTTTTCACATCACAAAGATAAAGTTTAGCTTATGTCATTTCGCATGGATGAAAAATCCTTCTGACAGTCGTTTCTACCTTAGAACATCAATTTACAAACCCATATATTAGGAGCTGATGTAATCCTTACCTTCTCCTCCAGTTGCTTCTTCTAGCATGCCAATCTTTTGTGACAGTATTCTCCTGAACTTCAGCCAGTAACCCTGAACTACTTTAATCTATTTTAAACTTCTTTTTTCTTTCTGTTGCACTCAATAAGACAAATATCAGTTGTGTATAACATTGCTTTCATGTCTCCCTCATGGCTTCATGACACGCTGGGCATGATTCAATTTAACGTGCATTTAGACTTCAGGAAGTAGATGTCTAGAAGTGTTCTAGTATCTGAGATACAATTAAAGACAATGCAGAGCTAAAACTCAACACGTATGCCTAAACCTAGGCCTCTAGTGGCATTCTAAATGCCCTAAAATATCTTAAGACAACTGGACAGGGCTGGATACTGTGACACGAGCCCTTTGGAGAACTGAACTTTCTTGGTTCGACATCAGGAAGTCTAGCAGGACACTACGAAAAAACAGAAGGCACTGCATGCCTATTTGTAGGCAACTGACCTTGAGCTCTTGTGGTCTGGGTTGTCATTCACAAATCTAGCATACAGGCTAGTTGTATTTGCTGCCATTCACATGGTTCATCTGGAGTTAGTAATGAAGGAGTTGATCTGGCATGGAACTGGAGCTTAGGTTTTGAAATGAATTAACCAGGAGCTCTGGGTATGGCCCAGAGGTTCCAAGGGTTAAGAAAATTATTTTCTCCACCCATGCTACACTTTCGATCAGGCCATCTGTGCATGAAATAGCTTCCAGGATCAGATCTATCATATTCACTGCAGATTTAATGAAACTGCTTCAGCAATATAAACTTGGTTGTTAAATATAGAATTTAATTCAGCATTAGGTCCTTGCAGTGTTTTATGCATATGAACCACTTATAAATTTTCATTGAGGAAGCTGGGTTAAAATTGTCAGGCAGAGTTTTTAAGATTTGTTTCCTTCAAATCTTATAAAAATAAATTTAAGTAGCTTACATATCCCTAACTAAACTATAACAGTAGTATAGCTCAGTTAATTTAGTTTAGTATGTTAGGAAAAGTTTTCCTGATGGTTTTCAAAATGTTAGAGTTTTGCTGGATATATCATTACCACCAAGTTGGTACTGACTTGTGGAGGCTATAAAACAAATAAAGTCATTAAAAATAATTTGAACAAAAGGAGTAACTTGATATCATAATGCCATCCACATTTGGTTAAATGACTTACTTTAAAGGTCCCTTTCATCTTACTAAACAGATTTCCAAAGTAAAAAAAAAAATGTGATTAATAAATTATCCTCCATAAATCTTATGATAACTATGATAGTCTTTGGAGAATTATGAAGCCACATCTGGAAAAAGTATTTTACTGCCTGTAAAACAGCATGCCATGAATTTTACTAGTTCACATTAGTAAGTAAAATACGGTATATAATTTTTGCATTCATCAGTGTGAGTGCAAAACACATCATTTTCTTCTCCCGAAAACCCTTAGATTTATTTCACAAAGAATGTTTCTTGTAAACTTTATAAGGAGCTTGTTTTCTTTTATTCGTACAGAGATATTTCTCCTTTATATTAGCTGTAATTTACAAGATGAACTGGAGAATACCTAACATTAGAACAGAAGTAAGTAAACAGTAAGAGTAATAGAGTTCATGTGTTATTATTATCGCACCAAGGCTAAAATGAGCAAGGCCAAGCCACTGAATAAATGCCAGAGCACTAATCAAGAGAGAAAGCAAAGAAGTTAATTTTCTGCTACGTAATCCAACAATAGCTATTACGTTATTCTTTTTCATTAATGACATTTTAAAATATATAGATTAGAGTTGCAAGTCATTCAAGATGAGTGGCTGTAATATTTCTGGAATTAAAAACTTGATTAAACTTAAGTATTTCTTAAATAAAATGAGCAATGTTCTTGTAGAGCCAAGTATGTCCCAGGGAAATATAAAACCCTTTTTATTTCCAAGCAGATGTTTGCAATAAGAAATGGATGGTGAGTGAAAGGGAAGAACACCATTAAGCTAAGGTAGCCCCTAAAGATTTTTATATAGTTCTGCAATCATAAGCTCCATCAGTGATAAATATCACAATAGTGGTTGTAATGTACCTGGTTTTATTTATGTGTAGATCCTTGAATATGCCTTACCTAAAGTAATGTAATTCTCTTAATGATGGTAGGAAAGCTATATTTTAATGTAAAGGAAAGCAACATATTCTTTGTAACCTGAAAAGGTTCTTTCTGTGAAGATAAATACAATAAATCTGGCCAATAACATCTGTAAACAAATTTTCCTCTTAGAAATGAAATAATTAAAAATCCCAGAGAAATGTTTATGAGGAAAATATATGTGGATTAGGTTCTGACAGTACCCTTTATTGCAAATTAAACTCTCAAAATATCAACATTTTACAATTATTTATGTAACATGTTGCTCGGACTGATAACATGGGTGAAATTCTGGTGATTCATAAAATTGCTATTGCGGTAAATCTTTCTTCTTTCTTGGTTTGAAATGGCTGTTTTCTTGGGGTATTATTACCCTGGGTATAGTTGATTTTTTAAATATTCAAAGCTGAGATGGGCTTGTATCTTGCTTATTGCCTTTTCTGAAAACAAAAATTTTAAATTTCTACCCTCTTTTTTTTTTTCTTTTCTCTCTTTTTTTTTTTTTTTTTTTTTTTTTTTTTTTTTTTTTTTTTTTTTTTTTTTTTTTTTTTTTCTTTCTCCTGGGATTTTGGAAGAGGTTTATGAGAACAGGTTGGGGTCTTTTCACAGCCATTGTGATGCTGCTGTGTTGGATAATGCCAAAATTTCATGCCCCTCAAAACAGTCAGCATTTAGACATGCAGGTGTCTATTGGGTTTATATGGCCAGATTTTGATGGTTTTGGGTGAGATGCCTTTAAGAAAGGGCAAATCAAAGAAGGCAGAAATCGGAGGAGGGGAAAGAGTGAGAAGCATGAGAGGGTCAGAGGAGGAGAAAGAGGCTTCAAGTGCCAAAGCAGCTATTCTCTGCAGCCCATCAAGAACCCATGCTCCACTGAGCAGGTTTATCCTGAAGGACTATATCTGATGAGAAGGTCCCAAGTTGGAGCAGAAGAAAAATGTGAGGAGAAAGGAGTGGGAGACAGAAACTGTTATGCATTGACCATAGCTCCCATCCTCCATCCTTCCAATGTTGCCTGGGGGCTAGTAAAGGAGCCTGGACTGATCAGTGAAGTTGAACCTAGTGGAGGAGGAAAGGTGTTGGTTTTAATGTTTATCTTTTTGATCCTCACTACTGAAATCTATTTTTATTGGCAATAAATTATTTTTTTCCCCATGTTCAGTCTGGTTTGCCTGTGATGGTAATTGGTAAGCAATCTGTCCTTTGCTCAGCCCACAATCTTTTTCATCTAATTTCCTTCCTACTCTGTCCCAGTGAGGGGTGGTAATGAGAGAGACGAGTGAGTGAGCAGCTGGGTGGGTGTTTGGCTGTTGACCAAGGTTAACTCACCACAAAATAGTGTAGCAGGCAAGCTTTAGAAGCTGCATACAAAAATAGACTGGTACTGTGCAAACCATATGCAACAAGTCCTCATTTTTATAGCATGGACTGTGTTACTTAGTTCTCACAAAGTTATGGTAAAGCAAATGCAAACCATTTTGAAAGACAATTATGAAATTTGCATAAACTCAGCAAAAAATTTTCTGTATAAATTCTAGATTAAAAATTGTCTTGAAAAAAATGTTAGTGTCGAAGACTTTTCTTTATCAACAAGCCTCTCCCTTTATCATCAAGATGCAGGAAAAGCATGTTATTAGTCTGCAAACTCTGGATCACATAAGAAAGAAAAAGTCATTTCACCAAATGGCCAGAAAGTACCACTGTGAAAAAGGCTCTAGGGACTACAGGAGAGAACAAGATCTTTGCAATGGTCTTCAGTGCTACTGCAAAAAAGACAATTATCATTTGGGAGTGTGGTAACAGAAGAGTTGCCTCTGAGATGGAGTTAATTATTCTATTTTTCTTAAATCAGGTAAATCTCGGACCACTCTGCCCAGTTTCAGCACCACATTTAATGAAACATATAGACATATTGGAAAGAGTCCAAAGGTGAGCCAAAAACCAAGGGATTAAGAAAACATGACCTGTGAGGAAGTGCAAAAAGCCCTGCTTTTATAAAAAGGAAGATTGCAGTTGAGCAGAATAGGATATGAACTGGTGACATGATATGTAAAAGCCCTGTGAGGAGAAAGATTGTGAGTTTTTTTTCCATACCTTTCATAAGCAGGACAAGAAATGATTGACAATATAGAAAAGAGGAAATCATAGTTTTCCACATAAAGAAAAGTTAAGCTTTAGTAAAAGTTTAACTAATAGAATTGTTCAAAATCCAGAAAATTGGTTAATTGTCATTACATGGGGATAAGGCAGCTCCATTCCTGCCATAACCTTGAGTTGTACCTAAAATTGTGTCTATAAAAGCTCTTGCCATGTACTACACACAGGAATTTTAGCATGGAATTTGACTAGGGATAAAAACCTGTCCCAGAGTCTATTCTCTAGCTGAAGGTCAATTAGCACAGTCTGAAAATGTGCATTATTGACATTAACATTTAACTCATTTACTCTCCAGAATGTGTCAGCTCCATCCAGCGTGGCCCTTGGCCCATGTTCACCACTGCACTGTGCTGACAGTTGTTTGACAGAGGGAGTATAGGTTGGTCCAAGTCTAAGGTCAGCACCAAACAGTCTAACATTTTAACAGTACTGGCACTTGAGTTCCAGGTCTTGGCAATGTTCTCTGGGATCCTTGAACTTCCTAGTGTAAATGAAACCAACACATCCTGCATTTATAAGGACTGTCAATTAACTGTGTATAGACATTCTATGACTCTATTTATTTCAAGCTATCTAAGTGGCCTTAATTCCACTGTGCATTTTTTTGTTCTAGGAATAGGGGTAACTAAGTTGCTTGTTCTGAGGGTAGATACAGCCCATCACCGAGCCATTGTCAAGTTTTCCATTCGAACTAAGGCAGAGAGATTGTGGGATACTAGAACTTTAAGTAAACATGGATTTATATAAATGTCTTTTGTTTGGAGAGTCACTGTCAATAAGGAGAGAACTTTTATGTCTAAGAAGACTTAGAGAAATTTTTTTTGTTTTAAGAAACATCATTTAATTTCTCCTCCGTCTCTTTTTGTTGAAATTTAGATATTACTATATCCTTGTTAAAGAGTCATTAAGTGATTTTCCCCCCCATTTTATGTGTATTTTAAGATAACTTTGTACTGCTAGACTTCAAGAAGTTCTGAACACATTCAACAAATAACTGTTGGGTTTCTGTTGTTGTTCAGCCATAAATGTGGCTCTAAGAGGCAGGTGACATGACACTGGAAATATTGATGATACAGGTCCTCTGGTTATTAAAAAGTTTTCCTGTGTTTAACTTTCCCATCTCTTTGCACAGAAAATCATAACATATCTCTGGGCTTGTAAAACTCCTGGAACTCAAGACACAGCTAGTGCCATTGATTTGATGATGTGTGAGACTCAGAACCTGACATTTTTCTAGGGTAGCAAGATGGATAATTTAGGTTTTTTGTTCTCAATTTCCACATTCTTATAAACAGAAAAATGATTTGTTTAAGTTGTATTGTTACAAACTAAGTAACTTGTTCTTTCAAAAGGAAGTTCTTTCAAACTAACTTTTTTTGAGAAGCAATATGGGACAAGTGCTTTTTTTTTTTTTGGAAAAAGATCTTTAATTTGGAATTTAAAACATGAAGAACAATAAAGGTGAAGGTATGTATATAGATGCTTCCAGACTATTTCTCCTGCTATGAACTTCAGGAGAGTAATGTTTGTGTCAGAATATATGAATATCAGACAAATCGTTTCTTCTTTCAGTGTACCAGAGCACTGTCCCTTTCCAAGAGAAAAGGCAAAACACATTGCATTTTATTTTTCTAGGAATAATTATGAATTTAGTTTTATTAATTAGGATTAGAATACATATTTATATATAACCACTTAAATAACCAGTAGGTAGATTTGCTAAAAAAATATTGCCAAATTTACAAGAAACAAAATGTATTTCTTTCTAAATGCCTTACATGCTTTTTGTCTTTTGATGAAGTGTTTCCAGCTGTTTTTTCCTTCTTCACACAAGAAAAATAACATTCTCTCATTTACACATGTTTTTTTTTACTGCCAAGAAACTGGTGGTGAAAAGAAGCATATGAAGAAAAAGGGTGAGAATGCAGAAAAAAGGAAGAAAAGTCTTAAAAACTGAAGGTGAATAATAACTTAAAATACTAAAAGTAATTTAGAAAGTGCTAACTACTTAGTTCCAAAATATGATATGAACAAATGCCTTCTACCGTACCGCAGTTCACACAAACCAGAACATAAAAATGGCATTAACAACTCTTAATACCCACAACTCTGGCCACAAGAAAACTCCATGTTTGATGAACTGGACCTCTTCTATTTTGACACAGAGAGCCTTGAGATTCCCCCCCCCCCACCCAACCTAGAAGGGAGNGATGATTTGTTCTCTGAAGAGTCAGAGAGAAATGTCTCCAGCACTTTCTCTCTGACTCTTCAGAGTACAAATCATCCTCCCCACCTTTTTCAGAACTCAAAGGAAGTCTTAATGGGGTCTATACAGATTGTTCTTGTGATGCAATTCAAGTGGTTGGGCTGGGTATCCTGGCTGCACTACGCTGACATGTCTTAAAAGTCGTTCCCACTGCTGCTACCACTGACATATACATTGCTTCCAAACGAAGAATCCCAGTTGAAAATACGAATAGTTTTAACCTCATTAATACTAAATGTAACTAATATGCTTGTCGTTTGGAAGTTGTGTCTCATGTCTGTCTAAGGCAGTGTACTCAGGCACTGAAAAATAAGTCTCTTTCTTTGGGCTCTGAGGCAATTGCATCTCTTGCTCCTGAAGGGAGAAGGAGGTGAGGTGTCAGTGATCTGTATGTTTGCAGCCTCATTACAGGCTTTGTATAAAACTGAGAGAGTCAGTATTTCCAGCTGGTGCAGCGTACAGCTGCCACCTTCCTGAGGTCAGAGATCGCATGAGTGCCTCACTCGTGGTGGCCATCAGCCAGATGGAGAGGTACATTAGTCTTTCATTTTAATTTTTAACCACTTTTCAGCTACATAAAAACACAGAATAATCATCATCAGGGGCCAGGGACAAAGATGCTATCACAGATCAGGATGAGAGATTTAAAGAATGTCCCAAACTATTCCTAAGAACACTGGTTGTCTTAGTCTGGTAGGTCGTGAAAGTGCTTCAGTTTCTGTGAGGGCTGATCATTTCCCCCATTATTCGTTACTCAGTGTTGCATCAGGTTTATTCTCCTCTCCTCATTATCTCATCTCATCTCAATTTGTTTTTCAGATAACAATTCTGTAAAACAAATAAATTCAGCTCAATTTCTGGAATAATTGATAAATCAAAACTTGGTTTTGTCCCCAGTGGAGAAAGGAATGTGTTTATCCTAATTTGTCTTCTATTTACTTATCTTTTTATTATTTTTATTTTTCAATTGACTGTTTTGGCCAGCATCACACTACTAAATGTCTGACTTAGCTTTCACTTTGGATTTATACTGTGTTTTAGGTCAGTTTAAATGTTGGTTGGAAAAATGAATAACTGTCTGATAAAGCTGTGTGTAATCATGTCATGTCAAGAGAAAAATACATGCCTTAGGAGCAGAATTCTGTTATGGAAGGAAAAATGTATTTGAGAGTAGAACTAAACTTGATTTGAATAAAATGAGAACTGCCTTTTTCTCCAGTTTCAGTGTTCCTAGTTTTCTAGTTTGATTAAACATCAGAATTGCTCATAGAATCATAGAATGTCAGGTTGGAAGGGACCTCAAGGATCACCTGATCCAACCCTTCTAATATTATCGTATATATGAGGTGTCCTAGCACCCCATCAAGCTGAGACTTAAAACTTTCTAAAGTAGGGGCATACACCATTTCCTGAGGGTTGTTATTCCCAAGGATTATTATTCCTTAATAACCTGTTTACAGAAAGCACTCTTCCTTCAGTCTCAGTTTTAATGTAGTATCCTTGTTTCAGAAATTGTCTCATCTCTGATTGGAATATTGAGGTAAAATAAAGGTTTATTTGAACTGGGTTTTATGTGATCAGATTATTGTCTAATATTGAGAATCTAATCCAGCCACCAGAGGGCACCCAGATGGCCCTGCAGAAGTAACCTGATTCTAATGAAGTTGAAATAGAAGAATTAATAACAATTATTAAATGAGGTCAACAGATGTCAAACAAAGCACGTTCACTGCTTCCTGCCAAATTCTACATGTGTTGAAAATTAAAACAATACCTCGGAATTAAAAAAATCTTAAAACAAATTCTGAATTCCATACTCAGGTTTTACTTAGGAAAAAATCTCAGTTGTCAGATTCTGAAACCAGTATACTTTTAACCACTACCCGTTCTAGAAAGATCCTATTGATATTCTCCTGAGTAAAGGCTGGCAGAATATTGACCAGCTACTATATAATTCAATTTGCAGAGACACTTTCCTGTCTACAACCAAAAACCAAAGATTTTAAATTTTTGAATTCAGACAATGCTGATGCTGATAGGACGTTGAAAGAGAGATTTTTTTTTTTTAAATAAGTAGTATGAAGAAATTATTTTCCCCATATCACATGGGTAAAAAGAATATCTTTTTACACAGTGTATTTCATAACCTGTAGGTTTACTGCATCAGGAAAGGAGTAAAAGGTCTGTGAGCTTGTGCCCAGAATGCCAGTTCTCTAAAATAATGTTAAGAAAAACCTTAATTATGACAACATAGTGAAACCTGAAGACTTTTGAAGACTGATGCTTTCTTAGGAGTTTCACAAAGAAGAAATATTTCAGGATTGTTGGATTTTCTACTGTATCTCAGTAGGACTGTGACATCTCTAGAAACTATAGCCATTTCACTGACTGTGCTATGTCTTACTAGGTGGTGTCTACCACCATATCCTGCTCCCAGGCATATTCATATTTTTGAGCATTTAACAAATTATTTCATATTTGCATTTAGTGGCAACATGTAGTTGCAGTCTATGCACTGAGGGTAAAACAGAACTCATTAGTATCCTGTTGGTTTTGGAAACTGTCACCATTGCTGCCAATATTCCCAGGAAACAGTCCCTAGCAAGCAATGCTTAGACTATTTGTCCTTTTTTCCCCTATATAATCAGTAGATGATTAACTGTTAAGCTAAAAGCAACACTGATATACTTTGTAAAAGCAACACTGAAACCCATTGTAAGCATATTCTTTGTGATCTGCTTATATTGTCTTTATTTTACAAATGAGTACTAAACCTTGAGATATTTATGCAGCTGTTTTGGGCATCAGTGCTTTCAAATCTGAATTGTGCTATAAGAAAGGAGGTTGACTTTAAGGCAGTAGTGCACCAGAAGCAGAAAGGAGACTTTAGGCTATTCAAGAGTGCCAAATAGCCCCTCAGTGATTAGACTAAAGTCCAAATCTAGTTTAGATCAGAGATAAAAGTATGAATAATTCTCTTCAGTTCTGTGTATGAAAAATTGTACACTACTGCAGAAATTCTTACTAGCAGCCAAGTCTGGTGATATGTCATATAAGTAATTAGTTTAACTGATGTGGAATCACTATAACCCCAAGACTTCAATAATTGTTCAAAAATTTAAGTTTCACATTTGGTTTCCTAAGCCAGGAGAATCAGCAGCCAGGTTTGTGGCTGAGTTGTGAAAGTTAACAGAACAGTGTGTCAGAACTCACTTTAAAAAATATTAAAGTCATGGGATTGGAAGTGACGATTTTTGAGCAGGATGCAAATTTTTACCTGTCACAGTTAAACTAGTAAAGAAATATGCAGACTCTGTAATAAAAATATCTAAACTGAGACACAAATTTCTTCCTCTCGAGTCTCTTGATGCAGGAATTTTCTCGGTAAGATTAGAAATAAGAACAGATGTGATAAAACAAGAAAAACAAATACATACTAGAAAGAAAGCTTGAAGTAAACCCAAATTTGTGTGTGGCAGCATACTTGCTGGAAGCTACTGCACCTATGAACTACAGAGATTTTCTGTAATCCTTGATTTGCTAATGTAAAGGCTTTTTTAAAAAGCGATATGGCTTCATCCTTTTAGGAAGACCCAGGAGGTTCTTCTTTCTGAAATAGCAACTCTAAGATGTAAGTAACCATAGACAGAAGTTAATTTGGCAGCCTCCTGTTTGAGGGAGAAATCAGGTCCAGTGTAATAAACATCTTCCTGAAGCAATGCATACAAGCCTGTAAATTAAACAAGGCTGCATCAATTAACTGAGTTTATCTCTAGATACTTTTTTCACTGCCCAAACTCAATATTAAAGACAAAGCTGTCTTGAGGTCTAAATGGTGGAATCCACTACTGAGAGCAGAGGACTCTTTTTGAAGGCACAACACAACTACTTCTTTTCTTCAACCAAATCAACTGAACATGAGGATTCAGACTGCCAGGCTTTCAGCAGGCTTAGAGCTGAGTAGAATCTGTCTATAGTCAGCAAAGGGAACATGCATGGTTAGGTTCAACTAAATATCTGTTTTGAACAGCTAAAGTTAGGTGAGAGAAACTTCAGCCTTTTCTTAGAGCACAAATTTTTGCCTGTGTAATGTGGGAAAAAAAATGTTCCTTAGTCAAATTTTCTGCCCCCTACGAAGAGAGGCTGTGAAATCTGTTTTTCAGTGTAAAGGAGTTTATATTTTTTTAAATATATATATAAAATTCACTGTGTTGAGATTAAATTAAATTAGTTTTTAACTGAAATGAAATAAAACAAACATTGGAAGTTTCTTACAATGGTGTTCACATTTCCTGCTAAGTTCTACAGTCTCTAAAACAGATGGGGAGGCCTGTCACAGTAAGATATGCCACACATCAAAATGAGGAAAATGTTTTAATTTTCAACATATAGAGATGATGACAAAGAAATAAACTACCGTAACTGTGGCTTTATAGGTCTGATGGTCTAAAGAGGCCCAAGAACTACCAGATATAACAAAGTTTAGGATTGTTTTATTGGAGGGACATTTCATCTGAGGTAGTGAAGATCTGATTCAAAAGAGACAAAAGGAATCACAGGGGAAAAAAAAAAAAAATTGGAAATTAAGAACCTTCTCCTCATCCTTTTTACACTTTCACAACCAAACTGTAACCAAATAATTTTGAAGTCCTGGAACAAGTAGAGAGAGAGTTTTTTATTTTGCCAATTGTGATTGCCATCAAGGTCTGAAAGTGTAACACCACAAAAATGATGTTTCTGGCCAGCACCTGAAAGGTAAGTGCCAGAAATCTCACATGAAATGCTGTTTTTTAGGAGACTGCCAGTTTGAACTGGAGATTTGATAGGTTCAGATAATGTCAATAAACATTAAGACTTCTGGATGATTGTTTGAACCAAACATGCACTATGAACCTTTCCATTCAACTGTCTGAAGAAAAAACCTTTCCATTCAACTGTCTGAATAGAAAATCACATTATAGTTTACAGATAATAGCATTATCTGGGGAGTGTATTACTTAAGGAAGAATATATATTCAGCAGCTTCTGAGATTTATCTTCCAGTTCATTATTTTTTCTCTTCATTACAATCTCTGTATTTTGCAGAATGACAGGACTTGGGAGATCTTTGTATAGCTGAAATTTGTTTTCAGGAAGTTGGAAGTAAAAACAAAGACTTTTGTGAGCTGTGAAATCACAATTAATATATTTGATATCTGCACTGGCAATAATAACTCTGTTTTTTTCCCATGCACATCACTCATGGGTTTGATACACAAGGATTTTCATTTCAGATTTACCCCAGTAGTGCTTTTTTTCCCTTTCATTAATGGAAGTCTCTGAAATGAGCTCAGGCAGGCTTTTGATGTGTAAAACAACACAGGTTTTCTGGATGCTCAGAGCTTATGTTAAGCTACCAATCTCCATTATATCACAACTTCAGATTTGTTTAAGCAAGTTTCCACCTGCACAACTTCTTTTACTGCCAGTGAAACACACTCTTCCCCAAAGAGCCTGGTATTATAAATCACCAAAGTGCACATGCCGCTGCTGCCAGCATGAGAGGGGTCTGGCACGATGAATCTGAGGAGTAAAGGGGGAGCTGGAGTAGCCCGCACACATTAGGAAAGGAGAAAGCAGAACACAGCCTTAGAGTGTAGAAAGCAGTGTATCAAAAACTTTTAAACACAGCCTATTAGATTCAGATATGGAACTTTAATCTGCTAGCTTGTGACCACGAGGAGAGCAACCAGTCACAAAACAAATGTGCACGATCAGCCTACACCATCAGATACACCTGTGCATTATAAAACAAGAATGAATTATAACATCAGACTGTACTGCGAGCATGTCATCATAGTAATAAGATACAGTCTTCAAATGATTAGACAAAAATTATACTGAATTGAATAGACTAGAATCTGGGACATGGTTTTGCCCAAGCTGCATGTTTTCACCACTTTATCAGGTTGACTCAACTGACTTTTTTTCTCAATAAGGTCTTAAGAGCTAGTTCAAAGTACTTACAGAAAATTAAACTCAGCCCTTCTCCCTTGTCAAATTTTCCATTGGTAAAAGAAAATTGCTTTCTGTTGCAAGAGCCTGTAATGTCTGTAGCCTCCATTTACCCTACCCTCCTTCCCCTTTCTGAAGGAAACTGGTGGTCTTACAGCATCCTGGGGGTGGTCTGCAGACCTCCTCTTAGCTGCAGTTGCTCTGGTTCCTGTCTATGCTCCCATCAATTCATACCCAGCTCAATGCCACCCACAGTGAGCAGTTGCATGCTAATATCAGAAAGTTCTCTGAAAGATGCCAGCTCTATCTTCCTTTGATGTGCCATATTACTTCCTAATGGACCAAATTCTTCCCTTACGCACGTGCAGCTCCTGCTGACTTTATCCAAGGCTGCAGATTCACAGTTCAGAGCTTTATGCTAAGTGGAGACTAACCACAGTTTCTGAAGTATTTCAGAACAGAGCTCCCTCCAGTACAAGAAGTCATGTTCTCCAATGTTTCAGCTATACCACTTGCTGCAGTTGGTCCCTGGGAGAGATCCATATCCATGTTTAAATGCATTTTTATGGATACAAAAGACTAATTGGATTAAAAAGTTCTCACCCCTTAGGATTTTTTTCATACTGTATCAACAAAGTATACAGGTAGGCACGAGCCATTTCTAAGCAGACCAGCCTGGACACTAGTAGAATGTAACTAGAAATGTAGGAAGGGATTCAGTGTGGGATGCAAAATCCACAAGGAGTCTGGGAAATATTCATGGAATTCGCCCATACTGTGTTCTGTACTGGGATAACTGCTCTACCAGCAGTACCTAATGAGAGTATAGAGGTAAATCAGCTTCAACAATATGTATGAATTGCATAGTACAGACCTCAGTGTAGTTATCCCCCCTAAACTCTCATAATTTAGCTTTTTCAGTATTTTTTAGGACTGAATAGTAATCATTCCATAGCTGTTTCCCACCTTCATCCATCATAAGTGCAGATGCTAAAGCCAGGTTAACAGAACATGACATTCACATGCCTGAGGATTTTGGGTTAGTTTTTTAATAATGGACATATTTTATGGTAGAATTAGGGTGAGTATCTGGGTGCAGTTCTAAGAACAATCAGAGTAGTTATTTGCATTTACTTTAGAAAAATGCACCATATGTTGAACCCAATGCAGTTTATAAAGTTCACAGGGTAGCAGGAATATTTCAGAATAATCCTTTCTATATCTTTTTAAGTTTTAAAGAATGAATAAATTAATATGCAACTGTCAATACTGACCTGAAATATTCCCATGTTGTGTGCACACATTCTGTACTTTTTTCTAAATATATTGGCATAGGATTATCCCAACAGCAAAGCATATATTGAATTTTATATAGCAGAGACTCATAGAATTTGTACCCACATCACTCATTCTGTCACAGTCTGCAATTAATTTATTGCAGAAGGATAACAGATTATTCATCCATGAGTGGTAAATGTAATACAGGCTGGAAAACCTGGTGGAAAAATTAGGATTGGACTACACCACATTCAGCTAGCTCAAATGGGAGTGTCTTGATAAAACAAGACAAGGCAGAGTGACATAAGACAATAGAAAACAAGATGGGAAAAGGGAAAACAATTTAAGGTGCAAAGTTAGGTGGAGTGAGGAGACCCTTATCCTGTTCCTACTAAGGAAATGAGGGGGTTTGTGCTATTACCATTTAATTTCTCTTTTTGCATTGCTGTTTCAGATTATCTACTCTGATATCAGCTGCTCAAATGAAATACAGCCAATAACCATCCAGTACTGATATAATGGTGGGATTAATTACTCTGTACTTCTTTCCTTCATTGTGGTTTTTTTTTTCTCCTCTAATCTCATGAGTTTTTCCTTTTTCAGGGTCACGTATCACCACAGAGCTTGCAAAGTGTGTAAGTTCCCCAGCATGCTGATTGCCTTGGCATTTGTCCCTCAGAGTCATGAGGCCTAAAGCTGTGACAGTCCAACAGTCATTATACTCTGCCATGTTTCCTGGCAACACAGTGGGGGAGGAACTGCCAAAACCATCAGTGAAAAGAACTGACTTCATAGAGCTGGTTATTTTAGATTTCATTGAAATTAAGGACAGAAGAGGCAAGCAAAAAACTGTTTCATCTGGACCGTCTATTTATCCCAAAACATTAAATATCTGTCTCTGCATTCCAAGCAGCTGTTGTCCTAAGAATTGTTACATGTAATATTTAAACCCCAGCTTCATCCTCTAGACTGCCGTGGGTATGAGGGGGGGCTCAAAATGAGACACAGGTGGGGACTTAGAACACACCAATGCCAAAGGGAAGGGGACAGTGACCTCCCTCAGCTGCCTAACTGCTTTCCTGATAATGCCACCAAGCACATGTTATTCCTCATGGGATTACTCTGTAGGCTCATATTTAACCTGGTTCCCACTCTCTCACCAGGGCTATCACTAAGACAGCTCCCAGCCTGTGCTAATGCATGGAGTTGCTCTGTTCCAGGTGCAGGACTTGACACTTCTCTTCATTGTACTTAAGGAATTTTCTGTTGGCCCTCTACTCCAGTTTATCAAGTTCCCTGTGGGCTGAATCCTTGCTACTCATTTCGGCACCGACTTCCCCTGATTTGTTACAATCCTCAAATAATATGAAGGTGTGTTCTGCCTCATTATCTTGTCATGGAGTAGCACACGTTCATGGCACAAAAGGTAAGGGAAGAACAGAGGACTTCAGGCTCAGAGATTCTTGTGCCAGAAAATATACATACCACAATGTTCAGCCAGATCTTCTTCCCTACTTCCACACAGGCTGCAAGCCGTTGCCTGTCTTTTCTCACAGATAGGCTAGTGTGAGTAAGTCATTCCGATATTTAATCATTCTCACTGCTAGGAAATTTAATCTTTTTTAAGATTTTTAAAGGAAATTCCTTCTGCCCTTTTCCAACTATTCAAGGCTTCAGTCTAAATCCTTACTTGAGTATTACATGAATTAGTAGAAGCAACCTCAGATATAGAATTTTAAATTTTTTTGCCACTTTTTTTTGAAATATTTGAAATTTCCTGTTGCTTAGAAGGTGGGAAATGAATTTATGAAAAAGCTGAATATGTTTTCCCACTTTATTTTCTATTTCTTAAATTTACAGTTTAATTAATTGTGGATCATTTCGACAATATCTAGACAGTAAGAAGCTATTTTCCAAGTGTGTTTCATAGATATGTATGAATTTCAAATACTGATAACTGTGTACAATGAAGTTGCCTGAGTCTAGTACACACAAGAGATGGTAAATCTGAAATCTTTGGGTATTATTCAAATATCTATGATCAGTTAGGGTGTTCTCAGACTACTCTAGACTTCATGTATTGCTTCACAGAAGTTCTTGGTTTCAGAGTTGATGAGCGTGGTGTGGTGTTGCTAAGCACTAACTCAATATTACTATCTCTTTCCTACAACTACTATCTAGTTGTAGTGAGTTTAAAAAAACATGATAGTGCAGATTTGCCATCATATTAAGAAACAGAAGTTATAACCTGTTTAGGTTACTGATGTTAAATGCTTATTTTTTCTTTCTTCCAGTTTTTATTTTTTATTTATTTTCACTGCATCAGGAGTTGGTACTCACCTTGAATGAGAAAGTCAGAAAGATGAGAAGGTAGAAATGGTAAAACAGTGCAATATAGATTTCCCATAGATGTTCCAGCTGCTCTGTGCCTCTCTGGTGGCACACAGAGCAGTACATTAATTATTCCAGTTTTATTTCTCTCTTGTGCCACTGGTATAATGTAAAGCCACAGGAGCACATTGATGAATGTGGTTCTGCATGTATACTTTTGCCAAGGTTTGACTTACTTTTATTTGTATAATTCAGCATAAATAAATTATTTCTCATCAATTGAGTAGCAGCTGATATCTACTTGTGAGAAGAATGAGCTAGCATTCATAGTATAAAATGAGATTTAAGAGCTCTGCATGTGGTTCCTTATAATCACAGCCTTTTTGTGAGACCTTCATAGACATAATTCTCTTGGTCATGCCAGGTAAGATGAGTGTGGTATTTTTTTTCTTTGTCCTTTTGTGTCTCATTTACTTAAAAAAACAAACCACCAACAACAAAACAACAACAAAAAAAGTTAACTTTCCTTAATTCATGCCTAATGATGTTTTAGATGAGACACAGAAAAGTTCACATGTACTCTGTCTTTTTCTTGGTTACAGTGTTAAACATTTTGAGTAGAGCTATTCATATTTCCTCCAGCATGCTGGTAGCATTTTCTATTCTACCTGCCAAAGAAACTGAACTTCTGATAGAATTCTGGAACTGCACAACACCTGTTTTTTTTGCCAAAATATTTTCAAGGTGTTGCATGGTGGTGAAAAGTAAATTTAGAAAATTGTTTTTCCCTCCACTGCTAAAACTCATCCATTCCCAGTAAAAACATTGTTCATGTCTCAGGCACTCTCTGCCTTACAGGCTGTTTTATGAAGAGGAGGAGGGAGGGAACACTCTGCATAATTCCTTACAGTCCCCTGCCAACATCTACCTCATCAGTGGAGTTAAGTCTGAGGCGTATTGTTAAATCCTTATGCCATCCTTCTGAGGCTTGTATTCAATTTTGGCTCCCTTCAGATGTGCTTCCAGGGCCACTGGAATTGCTTCAGCATCAATTTAAAATAAATAAATAAATAAATAAAAAGCCTCTCAAAACATCAAACAAACAAACAAAAACCAAAACCAAAACAACAAGGGGGAGAAAACCCTCATTAATGTGGGAGGTCTCGGCTTCCCCAGAAGTCCCATGAGATACTGAACATGCTCATTTGGAGACAAATTTTGTCAGTCTGCCACCACTGAAGGACAATGTGGGGCTTCTGAGCTGTGCACCACCTCTACCACTCTCCAAGCATTTGAGGAGTGATGGTTGTTAGAATAGGTAGTGTGAGTTCAAGCATACATGTACTTTGGAATAACAGGATGATTTCCACTCCCCTGTCTGTTTGCATATGCCTGTGTGTGGAGGTGGAGAACTGCCTTGGTCTCTCATCTATTTAGAAAACACTGTTCTTGCTGGCAAAGAAAGCAGGCAGGTGGGCAGATATTTCAGAAATTTCCAGTTGCACTATGTGCCTTCAGTCAGGTATGAGGCTAACTTGTGTACATAGCATTTCCATTCATCACTACCCCCTTCTGAAACTGTTCATTTAAGAATCATATTTTTGATTAATTACACCAATTCCATTTGCCTGGTTCTCTTTTTTTAAAATTCTCCACCTTGTTCCGTTGTTTATGCCCAAGCCACCTATGAACTGACTCACCTGTTGTATGCTGAAAAGTCTGAGCTGATGATGAATACCAGTTCTGTAAAGCTGTTCAGAGGAGGCAAATTACATGGCCATTATAAGCCAGTTGCATGAAAATCCTTGGGCAAACACCGTGTAAGTCAATGAATAGAGCTCCAAGTTGGCACGTTTTCCTTTTAGGTAATGAATAACCCTGCATACAACTACTAGAGTGTTCCCTCTGAACTAATAATGAAGAGGAAGCAAAGATCATACTTGGATTTAGTACAGCCAAGTGTGAGGGCAAGAGTTTTATTAAAGGAGTTCAAACAAAAGGGCAGGCATGACCAAGATGTTATGCCTAAGGATTTAAATTTAGTTTCCTGTATAAGTATGCAACGTCTGCCAAGAGACAAATTGTTTCCAGGGTAACACTTGAAGAGAGTGATCGTATATCCCTTGGAGTCAGGCTGTTGAACATTCATATTGCAGGACATCACCATGACTCGGTGCACGGAGCAAGTTTTGTGAAGGGACTGTGCTAAGTGAGGCTGTATGGGAGAGAATGTCATTCATGTTACTTTTGGTTTTTCTGCCATCTTCCAAGAGAAGAACCACCAGCAAAGGATTTCCATCTAGAAGTCTATTGCTGTAGATACTCCAGGTTGAAGGTGAAAATGACTCTGTGAGAGTACTTAGGCTTGAACTTTCAGGGATGGCTCAGAGAGCTCTGTAGTCGATTCCTACACAACTGTATTAGAATTTGTATACTTTCCATCAAAGCATTTTTGGAAATTCCAGACTAACACAGTCCATGGAACTGGGAAAGGGCTGAAGGGCTGATGATTTGCTGTATCTTTTGTCTAATCGCTAAAGCCACTGCTATGATAAAAGGAGTTGGCTATTGATTCTCTATATGATAAAAAGTACAATAAACGATGTATTGCTACATTAATTTTGAAAAATATGGACATCTCAATCTGAAGGTGATTAGAGCAGTCCTGATGATGAATAATTCCCTTTTTAATGCATCCTACTTTAAGATATTGGAGATACTGTACTGATGGCTCCATGTTCATTCTCTGGAAAAAAATAAAATAAATTCTAAAATTTCTTTTGCACTCAAGATGCAAGCTGCTTTTTATATGGGGTCAGGCTTGAGGTAGTGGAGATTGCCTGATTTTTTAAAATTCTTTTTTATAGTTTTTTAAAAAGTAAGGAAATTGAAGCCACTTTTTCTTCATTAGAGAGATTTCTTTTCCAGTTTTAGGGTGAATTGCAAAGTTAAAAATAGTTAGTTTAATGTTTTACTTGTGTCTTTGTTCTTTTCTTAGTGAAACTAAAACCCCTTATCAAAATAAAACATCATTTTGATCATTTTGTTCCAAAAATGTCAAAATTAAGTCTTTGGCATTAAAACCAAAACCATTCCATTTTCCAGAGTCAACACCAGTTGGATAATATTTTGGTTTATCAAATTTGTATTGCCTTGGCTAGAGGGAAAATTGGTGATATTCTATTTATTCTATTTTATTGACCTGGATCTAATTAGAAAATAATACAAGCTGAGTGAAAATGTTAGAACACAAGAAAGCAGAGTGCCAGGACACTGCATCATGTTGAGGTTGTCCTGGTGTAAATGCACAGATATCAATTTTGGGGGTTGCATTTTAGTTCTGTTAATGCAGAATAATTTCCCTCTTGGGTGGCTGAGAGAACAGCGTGCAGATTTTAAATGTCAGCTCATGCTTTTCTGCTTGGTGAAGCATACTTATTTCTGCCTTCTAAGGTTGATTTAGACTCTATTGAGAGAAACTTTTGTTTTGAACCAAAGCTAAGAAATTTGGCTTCCTTCTACTCAAAACTAAAATACTCAAGATCATTCTCTCTTTCTGCAAATACTGAGATAACTTCTGCTCTTGAGAGAAAATGTGTTTAAAGGGCATAGCTGGCTTACAAAAATCTCTTTTCTCAGGCATTTGCTGGAGAGAATGGGATGTGGGGGAAGGAGGGTTTGATTGTTTGTAGTTTTACATCAGGAAGTCCAGCAGAAGCCACTGCAACATCTCATAAAACATTGTGCAGCTGTGTGCAGACCTCAGGGTGCACAGATGTGTATGTATTATATTTCCTTGGAAGGGGCACAAGCTGAACTTTTCGATTTTGACACCCGACAGCATCCAGCAAAGGTGAGGTCTGCTACTTGTGCTCTAAGTTTTAAAATTAAAACCGTGTGGGTTGTAGTGCTCACATGACATGTATAAATGTATAAATGAGGGCCATTAAGTGAGTGCGTTTACACATCATTTAAATGAAACAACACACCTAACCAGATGGATTCCTAAAGTGAGTAATTGTGTACTGTTATTTCCATAACTGTTGCCCTTCCTGGTACACCCTCACTTCTCTGGTATGTCCATCACTTTCTCAGACGAGGGGCCAGGCCTTGTTTCTCTCTGTCTTCTGTGAAGAACTTGACATTATTATGTGCAACTGGGAGTGTTGTTTTGTGCAACTGGGAGTGGTGTTTTTCTCACCTAAATTTGGTCATCAGAAACACAGGCTTCTAGTCTGAGTGTGTTGTTCTGGCATCCTTCTTAGCCAATGAAAAGAAAAAAGGATTTTTAGAGGGCAATTTAACTCATTCAAAGAGATTTTTATGGTAGAGGTGGATCCACATAGTCCTCTAGGTGTTCCTGGCACTGATTTCTTGTGATAAAGGGAATCTGGACAATTGGAGAAAGCACAAACTTTTTGATGGGAACACTAGTGAGGTAAAACCAAGCATATTAAAATAATAGCAATAAACTAAAAGGAACAGAGAAAGGTAGAAAAAAAAACACATTCAGGGGTTTTTGGGAGACACAGAAAGCTTTTACCACATCTCTGTACAGCAATTTCTATAGTATTTTGTTTAACTTCCCATGAGAAAATCTGTCAACAGTGCTGCATCTTATTATGGTTTCCAGGATGGCTGCCTAATTTAAACTGGAAAATCAGGTCTCAAATCTTGACATGCATGTAGAAGGACTTCAGAAGTCAAAATCTATCTATATGTCTGCAAAAAACATATGGATGGACAGTTGGATAAAAGTACCAAACAATACTAGGAAACAAAAATAAAATTATAACTGGTCAATAATCTCTCTTTCAATTCAGAGGTAAACATGCCAGTGGCATGAAGTTTAAGCTGTTGGTTTTTAGTTGTTGTTGCCTTTGTTCTTGAAAATTGGTGAGGTATTCCATGCAAATACCACCCTCCACCCAGATAACTCTAGTCTATATGGAGCTGTCAAAACACATCTACTTCTTTGGTTCTGTTATATCAACTTTCATTCTTTTTCCCTCCACAGATGGTAAGAGAAAAAAATAATAATGCCAACTTCTCTCATAGCTCTTTTCCTTGGATTTCAAAGTGCTCTACAAAAGTCAATGTGATTACTTGCCATTTTTGGTCTGTGGAAATTGAAGCATTTATCTGTGAAGTGGCATCCAAATATAGAACCTGAATATTAGTTTCCTATTTTTCAAGAATCTGATATTCTTTTCAGTAATATTTTCGGCAGCTGAAGTGGGTCTTAAGGACTACCAGTATGCTAGTAGCAGTGCATTTATTTCTGGCACAGAGAAAAAGAAATCTGCAGATGTCATTTGTTCTTGTGACCTTCTCTGCCATCATGGCACTTGCTCTTTGCCACTTGAGTGTGCCAAACAGCTGCACAGCAAAGTGTTGCAACTGCTGGACTGTTCGTTTGTTGTTGTTGGGTTTGGGTTGGGGTTCTGGGGTTATTTTAAATTTTATTTTATTTTTTGTTGTTCTTTGTTTTTTTAATGGTGATAAAGTGAAAGCTGAATTTGTAACAATACAGGATATGTGTTTATGTGCACATGCAATGTGTGTTACATAGGTGTGTATCCCTGTGCTGTGCATGGTTGTTTGGCCTGTGGTCTGAGCTGCATCTGTTAGCAATGAAAAATACATGTATTCTCACAGACATAAAATTCTGGGCCACTTAAAGGTGAATATTTTCATCAGATCTCTCCCCATCCTGTAATTTATAATCAGTGGAACTAGTGTGCAGTGCTCTAAGACCATAAAACAGATAGAAAATAATCATGAAGGGAAAAGCTTGTAATGTTTCCCAGATGATAATCCAGAAGGTCTACATGCTTGGAATTTATATTGGTGACCCCTGTTACCTTCTTCAACAACACAAGAAGGAAGAAGATAGTAAGATCATGTATTGGAGAGTAAGTAGTCAGCAGTGTAATGGGGCATAATTCTATGAAAGTGTGTGGACAAGATTTTATAATTAGCATCTAGCTTTATGCACATCCTCACATGTGCTGTGAGAAACAGAAAGGAAATTGGGTCAGGGTAGGAAAGGGAAGGGGTGGAAAGCATATCAGATGACAGATGTGATAAGCTAAGGGAAGGTAGCACAACATTACCACCCAATTATCCATCTGTGAAAAGGGAAAAATCTAAAATGAAAGATTCTTTCTTGGCTTTTAAATATGTCATATATAACAGACTGGTTTGTACTTCCTGTTTATGTTTTGTTTGTTTTATGAGCACAGGGGACTGAATCAGTCAATGTGAAAATGAACATGCTTTACTGGAAAATGCTCTGCTCTTTTAATGCGATATAAATCCTGAAATATTAATTTATTCTACCTTTTTTTTTTTTTTTTTTTTTTTTTCCTTAATAGGTCCGCAGAGCATTTACAGCTCTTGGAGACACTTCCCAGATCTCTGGCTATATCAATATATAAGGCTACAGTCTCTGCTATACTTCTGAGGTCAGTGGCATAAAGACCTTCAGCCTTCAGAAGCTCCAGAGGAACTCAGCCACCCTGCCTCTAGGGAATTGTCCCTGGCCCATACATAATTCCAAACAGTGCCCAGGAACTGTTTATGAAAGGGCAAATGGCACTGCTTAATTTACTCATTTAACAGATGCACCTAAATTTTACTCTAAGCATTTTGATCCTGTAAACATTCACACACACACACTCCTCCAAGCAGGAAGGGAAAGCAGTGAAAAAGTCTATTATTTAGAGAAAATACTTGTTAATGCTACTGGGATTATGAAGACAGTAACATGGTTATTCTGAAAATCAAGTCCTACTCTACCTTGGCAATAGAATTCTAACTTAAAGGAGATGATTGATTATTCTGTGCATTTAGGTAAAGATCTAGAGACTCAGGAGCTCTATACCCAGGGCAGAATTTTCTCTAATGATTCAGCTATGTCCAACGTGATGTTTCTTTTCATTTGCAAACTGAGCAGATTTGTTCAAATGTCATTATGCATAATTAATAATTAAATTACAATGTCGAATTTTAGAATCTGAATTTTAGATGTTGGTATAAGATAAGTAATACTGATTGCTTTCATTAAATAACAATTTCTAATTGCATAGTCATAAAAGATTTTTTTTAGTTGTCCTGGACCTATGTGTTGAACATTTTACCAGCTTCTTTTGAAACCAATGTTTTCCACAGACTTATATCAGTATCTACAATGAGTCTCTCCACTAGTTACTAAAAGCTCAGTTAGCACAGAGATAGTGACAGGGTCTGAACTATAAAAATGCCAAATCTGGATGTATACTGTATTGTTCACAGGCATACAAATAAGCTTCTGATTGCTGTCTGAGCCTGATTGCTGTCAAGCTCTGACCTGAAATGCCAAGCTTGAAGGTTTTTTTATCCAAAAGTGTCTGGTCTCATAGTCCTTTCTGGAGCTCTTCCAGAAGTGTCCAGAACTTCCTATTTGTCCCAGGACATATTACCTTCCTCTTCTGGCAGCAGCCCATTGAAATGTGCAGGTAGAAACAAAACAGAAAGTTTCTAGCCCAGGGCATATTATGTGAACGGAATCTATTGTATTGACATATAGGTAACCAGAGATGAATGAACTAGTTCAGTCTAAATAACAACCAGCCCCAACCTTTGCCCACTCAAAAAATAACCCTAACCCAAATCTTTTTCCAATTTGGATTGGTTCAGAGAGATCAGCTGTCGAATCTGTCAGCTGGTAGCCAGACACCAGAGCAGACATAACTAATTAGGATATATTCCCTCATCTGGAGATTAAACATATTTTTTGAGCTCCTTGCATGTTCCCATAGTTACAACTTGCATTAAAACCTCCTGTGCGGAAAGCAGGGGCTTCAGAATCAAAGCAAGTGAAAAAGTAGCTTTTTCCCAGAGAAACCAATGGGAGTAGAATTTGTCTTAAATGGATGCTGTCCCTCAGCAAAGTTCAGCCTGCAAAGTTACTGACATCCCATCCTCACAGAACATTTGATTCTGAGTTTTGGAACAACTTTTAATTAAACTTATCCTACCTACAATGAAAATTTGTTCAACAGTCCTTTGCTTTTGTCACTTACACCTTGAGAGACCAGAAATATTCTTAACTCGGTACAAGAGTGAGGTGCAGCCTGTTCTGATGGCAAGAAATCATGGAATGAAGACATCCCGTAGGAACTGAGACTATTGAATTGAGCAGCTGAACTCTGGGCCCCTATTAAACAGCTTTCTTCCTGCTAGAGACAGAGTTTGAAGCTTCTCTATCTTTCTAAAAATAAACATTGGTGCTGATGTATGTGTTCTTCTGCACTTGTTATAATTGCAGTTTGGGGTGGCTTTCCTCTACCATTTATTATTTTCTGCCCAGATTTCAATCTGGTTCCACAATAGTCAGACAGCACACTGATGTATTTGAGTCAAAGTATATTTACCCTGCACTTTGATGTCAGTGATACTCAGAATCTGAGGAAAAGTTGGTATAATGGAGGTCAGGACCTCAGTAGGTTTAAAACTCAAGATTAAACATGCTTACGGCTAAAAGGATCATAGGACAACATTTTGATAGGGAGACTATAAACTCATGTGTTCAACATGCAATAGTGAATGGTGGAAAAAAGATTGGAAGAATATAACATTTCAGCGAACCCAAGCATCATGTGTTCAATTTTTTTCCAATAAGGATCATACTCCTCAAAAGCAGTTTTAATTACATATGAAGTACATATTGCCAGAAATTATTTAGCCATTCTGCATTTAGCCAGGTGCCTTTGTACTGTTTGAGTATGATGGTACTGTTAGTTGTCAGCATGGTATTTTTTAATGCCAAACTCTTGACTATTTTGTGTAAATGACAGTTTTCTGTAACTGGAACAGGAAGAATATTGCCATATTGGAATGGCTTTCTAGAAACTCTTTCTGGCAACCCATACAAATTTATTTGGGTTTTGTGCAAATCCAGTTCAGACTTCTCCTTTGCTGAACCAATCATTCTTTATGATAGAAAATGACTGCTGTTGAATCTCTCCTTAAATATTAAATGGCACAGTAGTCCAGATTTTTTGGGCACAGTGGAACTCAAAAATTATCTGTGACAGAAGGCACAGTGGCCACAGGACCTGAATGGGTGCAATTTTCACTGTCATTTTAAAACTTGTTGTACATTTTATACAATTCAAAATTCTTAGTAGCATCCTCTACAATTTCCCTCACCTTTATGAAGGACAAGTTGGGACTGCTACTCACCTGCTTCAGCCACGTATTTAGCCATGTTCATACCAAAGCACACATCCTTGTGTGGATACCTTATTTGCTGCCACCCACCTGCCATTCCAGAGAAGTGAGGTCTCACATGATGGCATGTCAGGTACCCTACAGCATTTCAAAAGGCACAAGAAACTTGTGTTAAGGCAGATGAGTCTGCTTCTCACTCACGCAGAGCTGATTCACTCTCTTCTCCTTTGTCTGTATTGTCTGCACCTTCATTGACCACTTAGGGATATTAGGCACTTAGCCCATGTAATAGACACCTACATATAGAGAATTAAACTTGAGTGTATAAATATCTTGATGAATCAGGTTTTTCTTCTGTTTAATCCTTCAGACTCTCAAGGGGAAGACAGGCAGTTCCACTCATGCCTTCACGCCAGCCTAAAGCCATGGCGTGACTCACTCCCTGTCTTGGAGGCCCCGTCTCCACGGACTGTGGAAAGCCAAGTTGTCAGGCACATGGTGAGAGGTGACATGAGTCTTCACCCAAATTATTTTATCCTGGAGCTTTGGCAACAATCTTAAGGCTTGGAAACAGAGGTTCCTGTTATTTGTCTCTGCTTCCTGCAAGTAAGGGAGGGACTCAATCCAAAGCTTAGAAGTCAGAGAAGGTTTGACTCAGTGTCAGCAGAGGAGCTTAGGACCCTAAAGAACAAGAAATACTGCAAGTCAAAAAACCTTTTTCCTGGGTCAACAAAATGAGGTATATTTGCAAAAGAGTACACATCTGATCTGAATGGGGCCAGAGGTGTCTCACTGAATTTGTATCTTCACTTGTTCTATGTATTTAATTAGATATAATATGAAAGCATTGCTACCTGCTGCACAGTTGTTTCACTGTTTCTGGGAATACTGGATACACATGGACTGAATGGTGAACTTTCAATATCTGGCTTCTAATCCAACAGTTCAGTGGAGTTTCCCTGATTTTACCTTTACTGGACATTTTGTCCTTGGAAGAAAAATGCTGCATATGTAAGAACAGAAATAAATGTGGAAGTATTTTCTGTGTGCAATGTATCTTGTCTATTTCTTTGATTATTTTTAACAATAGTAAAAGTTTGATATTTTCCAGGCATTGGAACTGCTCTTCATCTGAGAATCTCAAAGCATTTTAGAAAGATTAAAATTAACCCTCACTCTATACGTATATACTACGTATGTTTTTTTACAGTTTAGCATATTGTCACTTAGCACAGACAAGCAGCTATGAGGTAGAAAGCTAAATCAGAGACTAGTTATCCAGTCTCCTAACCTTGTAACTAGAAACCTCTAATTAATACATAAACAGTTCTTGTGGATAGTATTAAAGATACCTGGACTTTCACTCAAAAACTCAGTACTTGTCAGCAGTTACTATACTGTGGAACCATGAATGGAGACCAGTAATACTACTATTGATTCTGTAAAAATGTATGGGAGCATTGGAGATGAATTTACAGACTGCTAGTATTTGCCAGGTTGGTAACACAACCCCTGTTATCAGCCTGATGGATGAGATGGCTTCTAACATGAAGCTTTCTTTTAGCATGTCCTAAACCATGACAACCCACTTTAAGAAAAGCTGTAACTTGTTACATGGTCATGCAGTACATTTTAACTTGCTTAAAGTGACTCAGTGATTCCCTTAAATTCCTCTGTCCATCAGGAAAACTGCAGAAAGAACAACAGTTGCATTGCTGCAATATTTCCCATGGCCAGTGAAAGGGGAACTGGATCAGTTTTCTTCACATTCTAATTTTACTATGCAAGAAAACTGGCAGTACAATGAAACAGAGGATAAGACAGACTTGCCATGAAGATCTTACAGTCCAAGGTCCAAATTATATAATGTTTACTCCAAGACCAATTGCCTTGGCTTTAACTGTTGGATTATTAACCTTTGAAAGAGAAATAGGAAACTGCTGATGGAAGGGAAGATATCCCCAGCTGATAATCCAACTGAATAGGGTTGATGGCTGAAGCAAAATAAGATGTGGACCACTATGTTTAAATTATGTGAAGCACAGGTCATTTAGAAGTTAACAGATTTTTAAGACCAGTGGTAGCACTGTAGTAATCTAACTCCTATTTCCTAAACAAGCCAGAGCATTCTGCAGATTAATTCATGCTGTGAAGAGAATTATCCTTTTTCAAAGTCAAGAATACTGAGCTCAAAAGCTTATGGTTGAACTAGATGTGTAGGTGAGGGGTTTAAACTTATTTGTTCAATTATTTCCTGGAGAAGCTGCCCAAGCAAAGGTACAGCAATCCATTTTATCTTTTCAAATCTTCTTCCTTAGTTGTCTTATTATAACAGTGTTTATGATCTGGCCTATATTTATTGCATTCTTTGCTAGCATAGGCCTTACATTCCTCACTTGATGTTTGCCATGTGTTGGGCATTATTTGAAATGCATAGTTCTGGTTTCTTTTCTCCACAGTCACTGAACAATTAACTGATATAATATAGGTGGTTTTTGAAACTTCATTTGAAGCCATCTCTTACAAAGGTAAGATATTGCTAGAGTACTGATATCAGGAAGAAGATGCCAGTGAAGAAAAGCAGTGAACAATCAAGCTGACACTGAAATCCAGCAAGTTTAGTAAAATGACATAAACTGTAACCTGCATTCTTTCTTTTTTTCTCCTTTTCTTTCCATACATACATATATCTATACTCTCGTGTGTGTGTATATGCATACAGATACACATGGATTCTCTCATCTGACATAAAGCATAAAGGAGTGGGTTTAATTTTTCCTGGATGTTAGATGAGCAGAGGCAAATTTTACCAGTTTGACTTTCTGTGTCCAGACTTTCCCTGTGGCTGTTATTACTCAGCACCTGTACTTCCACTGCTTCTTGTCTCCTGTAGGAAACCAGGTCTGTTTAATATCGGAGCAGGTAAAGTGAAGGCTGTATCTGAAGCCACTGCTTTCTATTTGTACAAGCAATAGGTACAAAGTGGACATTAAACAGGCATTCTGCTGTGTACCTGATCAGTGTCTGTTTCATGTCTATGGTTTTTGTATATTTACCTTATACCTGCTTCAGGGAATCAGGGAAGCTTTTTTTCTTTCTTTTCTCTTTTCTCTTTTCTCTCTTTTCTCTTTTCTCTTTTTTCTCTTTTCCCTTTTCCCTTTTCCCTTTTCCCTTCCCTTCCCTTCCCTTCCCTTCCCTTCCCTTCCCTTCCCTTCCCTTCCC
>JAAWXA010000011.1:21326517-21337726 GCA_038090715.1 Florisuga fusca
TCCCTTTCTCCCTTTCTCCCTTTCTCCCTTTCTCCCTTTCTCCCTTTCTCCCTTTCTCCCTCACCCCTTGTCCCCCAAACACATATTTCTTTTTAGTTTTCTTTATAAAAAAGGATGATGTATTAGGATAAAAAAGTGGCATGTCTGGGAAAATTAGATAAATCAGTGCTTCTGGGACACAAATGCAAAAGCCCCAGTCAGTTATGGGGATGACAGAGTTAATCCTCTATTGAAGGTGGGTCTATGTCGTGCACTCACCAATTCAGCAGATAAATTCCCTCTTTGCATTGCCCAAGTTTTAATGCATCAGGCCCAGGGGCTTGACTTCCAAACTTATGTGTTGCAGTTCTGTGGGCACTAACCATCTTCTGAAATCCACATGCCCTGAAATCACCAAAGGCACCTGCCTCTTCTCACTGGCTTCAATGGATGTCCTGGCTTGTGCTAATAGCCTGTGCTATTAGCATGCCTCTAAGAATGAGCTGAATTCTAATAAACCAGGAAGAATACATCCTTGCATGCATTTTTTTCTTGCAGCTGGTGACTGCTGAGAGGATGAAGCATTCTTTACCTCTTTCTGACAGCTGGTGCCCTTCCAGAAGTCCTTCAGCCTAACATTGAGATTGGACCTGTAAGTGGCACATGGGAGACATGGGCAGGCAATCTCCCATAGATTCAAGGGAAGAAATCATGACTGAAACTGGTGAGGAGTCTAGAATAACAATTATGTGCTGGCCTCTGCTATCTTGCTAGGTGGTCTCCATCCATAGCTCTTAAACCCTTTACCTTGCCTTCATTTAGATCCCTGACTTTAACAGCAATGACTGCATATACAAGAAAGTAATCCATTAGCTACATCTTACAAAAGAAGGTTTGGCATTCAGTGACATCACAGAGATCAGATATATTCCTATTGTGTTATCTATGTTTTTTGCCTCTACTACTCTTCACTTTGTCTACCATCTGAAATCTGGAAAATGCAACAAATATTTACTTTTTCAGATCTTGTCCTTTGTTTTGTGCCTTCCAGAGTGCATATTGCAGGTGACAAATGCATTTGATATCAAAGTCTTTTCCTCTGAGACTCTGTGACAGTAGCAGATTAGTCACTCCAAACAAAGCATGATTCATTTTGTTGCTCCAGGCAGTACAAATGCTCAGAGCAAAGCCCTGAAACAGTAAAGGTCTCAGCACACATTTCCCTTTACCTAACCTTTGATTCCCACTTTGGCTGGAGGGGTTTGTTTGGTACATCATGATTTAGTAGTCATTCTGCATGTGTTGTAGTCTGTAAAATGTAAAGCAAGCCTGTATTTAAGTTTAGATGCCATCCCATCTGATGTGAGAACACCTCTGAAAACAGAAGAGTGAGGTTGAGGATCACCTCAGCAAAGATAGTAAATAATACATGAGCCAGCAGTGTGCCTTTGCTTCCAAAAATGCCAACAGAATCCTGGGTTGCATAAAGGAGAGTGTGGCCAATAGGTTGAGGGAGGTCATTCTCTCCCTCTGCTCTGCCCTGGTGAGGCCACAGCTGGAATACTGCAACCATTTCTGGACTTACCAGTTTAAGACAGGAAAACACTGGAGAGAGTCCAGTGGAGGGCATTGTAGAATTTAACTTACGAGGAAAAGTTGAGAGATCTGAGACTCTCTAGCTTGAAGAAGAGAAGGCTGAGGGGAGAGCTAGAAGTATTTCTAGAAGGATCTAAGTGGTGGATGCAAGACAGATGGAGCTGGACTCCTCTTAGTAGTTTCCAGTGACAGGATGAGGGGCAACAGGCACAATCTGGAACATAGGAAGTTCCATTTAAACTTAAGAGAAAATTTTACTATGAGGGTGACAGAACACTGGAAGAGACTGCCCATGGAGGTTTTGGAGTCCCCTTCTCTGGAGATACTTAAAACCTTCCTGGATGCAATCCTGTGCAATGTGCTCTCGATGATCCTGCTGTAGTGTGAGTGTTGGACCAAAGGATCCCTAGAGGTCTCTTCCAACTCTGACAGTTCTGTAATTCTGTGAAAGATGTTGCTTATCTGCCTTTTTCACAAGAGGATCCTAATGGTTAGGATGTTTAGGAAAAAGGAAAGTTCTTCTTTTCTCTGGTGGTTTTGTCTGGTGGGGTTGTTTGTTTGTTTGGGTTTTCTGTTTGTTTTCTTTTCCTGCCACTTTTTGAATGGCTTTCTATAACTATTACAACTATTCAGGCTGTTGCGAGTAAAATCACATTTTTTTCCTTGCTGAATGAATGAATACTAAACTCATGAAGGCACAGGGTTCTGCTTACCTCTCCTCTCCCTAGCCCCATGAAACTTTCATACATGGGTACAAAGTGAACCATGAGGTGAGGCTAACTCTTGTTCAGAATACCTTACAGGCACTGGTCAATGAGCTCTGCTGGAGCATAAGAATGGTGGTCTCCCACCATTTTTGTCCAAGACGGGTGTAAATCCTGGATCCTCCACTTTGCTTGGACCATCCTGGGCCACGTTACACCACCCCTGGTGAGACCTGGCTATTGTCAGTGTTACATCAAACAGCCTCTGCCAGAGGTAGCAAGAGAGCTTCTTCATGGGACAGAGAGTCAGTCTGCAGCCTAAATAACATTGAATGGAGACCTGTTCCCCTGAGCCAGTCCCATACACATGAGAGACTTTCAGCACAGCATCTAAGCATTTTAACAAAAGGATTAGGGCTTCTGAACACACACATACCTAAAAAAAAATATTTTACAGGTTGGATCCATTTCCCCAGTTTAGTCACATGGTTTGCACTCAAATTTAAAGTTTGTAGTGAAGAAGTTTGCATAAAATAAGTGATGAAATTCTTAATATAATTAAGAGAGAGACGTAGGTGACTTTGCAGACCCATAAATGGTGATTGTTATACATTGGTGAGCATAGAAGGGAAAGAACAGAGTACAGCTGAGCAAGATTCTTTGCTACTTTGCAGCTTGAGCCTTCTCTCTTGTGATCACAAGAAAGTCCCCTGCATGCTTTGTATTGTGTTGAGATGTTCCCAGGGGGAACAACAGTTCTAAATATGTATTTATTTTTAAATTATATCATCACCTTTGTACTGGATACTGGGCTGAGCCAATCAAAATGTTGTTTGCTTCCAAACACAAATTTTAGTCATTACTGATCTGTGCTGGATTTAATCATTGACCTAGGAACTTTACCAACAGGGTTCTCATCTATTCCAGCTAGGTCTGGTTTTAAACAGGTTTTATTAATACTAATTTGGGATGCCATTTAAGTATCCAGATAGGATGTTAATTTAAAAGACATTTTGTTGGCTGATCTGATGGTAAATTTTATGATTTCTGACTCAGATTCCATTCCTTGGATTGTCACTTAAAATATTTCAAGATGCATCTTCTACAGTATGTCATATTAATGTAATGGCACTGAAGTCATTCTAATTCATACAAGAAGCTGGGAAAAAAAAAAAACAAAAACCATCAGCATTCCAGTACTTCAGAAAGTTCCAGAGTTCAGTTAAATTGAATATAGTAATAACTGTCCCAGAAGATCAGTTCAGCTTCAACACAGATTACTTCTATAAAACTAATTAGATTCTAGTAGGAGAAGAATTTTATTTTTAATAAACATATATATTTACATATATATACATATATGTAATTGTGTATTTATACAAAATGGAGTACTACTTCCATCATGACTTTTTTATCATAAATTAACCCCACATTTTATATATTAAGAAAATATTTTCTCTTGGCGTAATCTGATTATTCTATCTTCTTGAACACCAGTTGCAGAGAACAACTGTACTGATCTTTAAATTCTGATTGTCTTTATGATTCAAAATCTATAAGTAAAAGGAAGGCAAAGGGTAAGAAAAAAAGGACCAGATTCCTTTGTGCATTGCCTGTATGTGATCCCACTGACATCGATAAATATGTGCATGAGTAACTGTGGAAGAGTTTGGCCCAGGATATGGAAACTATTTGATAGAAAATACTGAATTAATTTAAATTGCCTGGGGTATGAGCACTATCTTGTGGAATGAAAAGTGTCTGAATGACTATAAACAAAACAGAAGACAAAACATTAAAATATAGATATGTGGGAAGGTCTTTTCCTAGCAAGGTGCTTCAGAGATCTGTATTAAATATGATCAAAGAGGTAGCTCATGCTCATGCAAGAAATTAATGGTAGGAAATCTGTGGAAATTAATACAATGGATAACAGCATACAGCTTTGTAGGGTACCAAAGGATCAATGATCACTAAACAAGGTTTTAGGAGCCAGCTGCACTGCTATAGACCAATTTAGACACACTGACTGAAAACCTGGAAATCTGACAGACCTTTTTGGCTACCTACTCAGGTGGTATCTTTATTAAACTAGGATTCATTAATGCACTTAAGCACGCAATTAAGTTTAGTTTTAAACAAATGCTGGAGTGCTTTACTGAACTGGGATGCAAAATTCATTATTTCCTATTACCCAGACTCAAAGCTGCATATAACAATGTAAGCATTCTTTTCAAATAAGAAACGCTTGCTATTCCAGTTCAGTTCTGAGAATTGTTCTACACTTGCCGGAAACAAAATAAGTCTGGGAGAATATTGTGTTTTGGAAACTTTTTATTCCCTCACACATGAAGTGGAATTTGTTGTTAAAAAAACACAAACATTTTAAAAGGTACAAAGATGTGTGAGAGAGAGACCAAGGAGCACAGATATATTCTTATTCATTTTTTTAATTTACTCTTGTAACTCAGAAGCAGCTACAATGGAATTTAACTATTAGGAAACCAAAAGTCAGAATCATGACACTAATTTCTTCAAATTAATTTAACCTTTCTGTGATGCTGGTTTGAATTTGCTAAAACAAAGGCGCTTTATACAGCTCTGGCACTGTGAAATCATTTAAAAGCTTGACAAAATTATGTTGTCTTTGTTAAACCCTTCTTGGTACCAGGGTGGTGTCAAGACAGTGGAGATGACATCTGTGTCCCATGGAAGGACAACAGCAGCAGGTGACAGGGGACACACACAGCAGGTAATGCTGTCCAGGTAGCACTGGGCTGTGCCCCAGCAAATGGGATCTGCTTCCAGCCCCTGAATCATAGGTACATTGGGGAAACCTGATTTCCCTCAAGTTGGTGTCTCTTTGGGAATCCCTGACCCGTCCCCCATGACTTCATGGAGCTAAATTTGCAATGCCAAAACATCAGCCCAACAGCAGATAAAGGACCAATAAGGAACATGAACGGTCACACGTTAGTGAGATAAGGTGAAGTTATACCCTGATATGGGAAAGAGGTTGCTCAGTGGTGATTTATTGATCTTTGAAAAGCATCTTAGCTCAGCTCACTGCAATTGTTACTACATGGGTGCAAGCAGTGGGTGAAACCGTATTTCATGCTGATACTGCGCAGAATCCCAGCCATGAAATCAGTGCCTTCCCAGCATGGATGCACAAAGGAATGGATTTCAGACACAAATTCAATTTTTTTTTTGCCAGGACTATTTTTTTTTTTTTCCGTTTTGGCTAGGGATCTGTTACTTGATCAGTCAGATGAACAAGAAATGATACTGTGGTGGCATATTCAAATGAGCCAAAAGTCCTCATCCGAAGAAAGGTATTCCTATAGTTGAAGATTATTTATAGTAATTAATAAGACTCTATCTCTTACATGTGAGGAAACATAAGTGTCAGACATGGTGAGAGATTGTTTTGAAGTTGAATAACTAATTTACAATTAGAGTTTTAAAAATCATTTCAGCTTTGGTTTGTTTTTGGTTTTTTTTTTCTCTCCAGGAATGTCAGTAAATAGATTTGTCTGTCCTTAAATTATTTGTTATGAAGCTTTGATATGTAAATTCTTGCATAAAATTTCTTGCATTGATATGCTATAATTGATTGGAAACCTCTCATTGGCTTTTATTCCTTAAGTATTCAGAGATTCATCCAAATTATTTTAAAATTAAATTCTCACTTTTCTGGATCACCAATACTACCAAAATCTAATGATTTGAAGATTTATTTGAAATGCAAGTCTTGTAGGCAAAATAAGAATGTTTTTATAGTTAATTAATTTTAGGAAAAAACCTACAAAGGCAGCAAACATTACTGCCACTGTTACAGTCATAAGGACATCAAAGGTGCCTAAATTACAAAGGCTGACAAAAATAAATCTAGTCCGTACCTTTGAAGTAAGAATTGGCTCTGTCATACAGTAAGTGATCCTTCACTCTATTTGAATGACCAGACATTGCAATCAGTCAGAACTATAAAAATGTGACTTTCCACTCCGTACCCAAGCACAGATTTTTATTTCCAAATCAAATCACCTTTTGATGTTTGAGTCTTTCCAGTTGACCAAAATGTTAGTGTGCAAGTAGACAAAAAAGCCTGTATTTCTTTCTGAAATAAGAATTCCAACAGCTGTTGAAAGTTGGACATTTCATAGAAATAAGTTTGAGTTCTCTTGTTGTTAAAGATCCAACAGTGTTTTTCACACAGGAAAGGTTGTTTATCCTGACAATTTGAGTAGTCTGGAGCATTAAATTCAGATTGGTTCCACTATTATTCTTTCACTATTTTATATCAAAGCTGTTAACGGTTTTCCCATTCACTGTTAAAAAGTCATTGCTGTCCACCTCAAAGCATATTGGTTAATAATAAACCATCCCTCTAAGAATAAATGCTTGATTCCAACAAACTGATAGAGTTCAGTCTGTAAAACAAACCAGATATTTGTCATCTGTGAAGTAATTAACAATTTATTATATTGTATTTAATTACTTCAAGTAAAATAGCATAAATTATGTGGGCAACATCAGGACACTGAACATAATGAATGAATAACTGCTGTTCTCGTGTCTTTAGATTTGTCTAAATCCACTTCATTTTTAGTACATGTATAATTATTAGCAACCTATCTGCATCTCACACAGGGGATTGTCAATGTGTTCTATCTCAGAGAAAATGTTATTCTTAGCCTGTATTAATTCTTCACCTAGGTCAATATTGCTCACAAAGACAGCGTAGGGATTCTGACACACATTGTGATCCCCTTCCCACAGTCCTTTGAAAAAGGTTACATACCAGTATAAATCTTGGAAACCCCAGAAACTGATTCAAGTTTTCAGCTAAGAAACTGTGCTAAGAATAGAATTACAAGATTTTGAGATCATAGAAGTATTTCTGATCATTATTTTTGTATATATTCTGCATGATGACAAATTACTTTAAAAATACCATAAATACTTAATGTGCTTGTGATACTAACCTATTTGTAATATATATGATAGGTGGAGCTAGTTTTTAGTTGATTTAGGTAATCTCTTTGTCAGCCAAACAAACTGGAACGCAATTTTTTACATACAGTTCTATTAATACATAATATGGCTTACTACATGATTAATAACTTAGTGCTTCTGGTTGGGATACATAAAATGTAGTGTAAATAAATAAAACCATAAAACAATTAAGGGGATTTGTATTCACTGATTCGTTGCTGTTTATGAATATACAGTGTTAGTATAAGCAGACAGGGGGTCCTCACTTTATCCTTTTATCATTTCCAAATGTTGTTATAAGATGGTAACCCTACTGAAAACAAACAAAACAGCATGTCATGTAAATGTAACTTCAATCTAACATTGTGTTAGGTCAGTTCTGCTTTGAGAAATATGTGGCTTTTTCAACTGTTACTTCTGCTGGAAAGTACTGTTTGCAAATGTAAATTATGTCACTTAAAAGAAAACAAGATTATCTTATGTGGAAAAGTTTCAGAAATGGTATTCACCAAAGCAAGTTTTCAGTTTAAGTCTTCATAAGTCTTTGTATTTTATGCATTTATCAGGATATTTCTTTAGAGAACATAACTTGAATTCATAAAAATATTATCTGTCTTTTCTCACATTAACTCCCCAAACCACACCCTTTATATTAAGAAAAATACGTTTCCAGTAATGTTTCTATTTCAGAACAAGAACTATTTCCATGAAGAGAGACTACTTACCAAGCATGAAGGAAGCCCAACTGCATGGGCAAACATAGCTGGGGCCAGAACTGAGCTTCAAGAAAGTGGCAAGGAAGTGCCACCTCGTTAGATTAATCCCATGCAATCTGTGTGGGTAGAAATCCCTCTGCCCCACAGAGCTGCACCATTATAAGTGGAAGGTTATGAGAGACTTTGTACAATTGTTAATATTCTTCTAAACATGTGGCATAGAGTAGTTTTCTATCAGAAAGTAAAAATTATGACAGGTAAGATTACGTTCCTTCTTTGTAGAATCATAGGATTATTTTGGTTGGAAAAGACTAAGATCATCAATCCAACCTGTAATTGGAATAAAGGTTGTTAAAGGAAAACTTTGCCTTGTAACATGTATTTAAACCCTGGAAATCGTTCCTGCATATAAAACGTACAGATAAATAAAAAGTATGGAGTAATTTTAAAACCATTTAAAAATCATGGAATAATTATATTCTGTAATGCAGCTACAGACATTCCAGATTACAATTCCAGATACAGACTCTGGAAGCCTCTAGGCTGTTGATGGCTAAAAAATAAACTTAAGATGTAACAAAAGAAATTGTGCTGCAGGTTGTTCCTCTTTCACTCCATCCTTCAGTTTCCTCTGCTAGCGATAGTCTTCAGAAAGAGGTGCAGGTAGGATGCTGTCTTGAGTCTCTCTTGACTTGGCCAGAATGAATTCCCATATTTTTTGGTAGCTGCAGGTCTGGGCCCAAAAATCTGACCTAAAAGGAAGGGCTGTGTGGCCTCATATACATGAAATAGGTCTGGAAGGTTAGAACTTGAAAAATCTGACATTTTATGGCACATATGACTGTGGCACTTATTTTGTAGGCTTTCAAGGACGATATTTTTCCATGCTATTAAACACACATCTTGCAGTGTTGCAAAATGCTTGTGTTTATCATTTGGTCTTCATTTTCTTTTGTCAGAAACATTCACTAAGCTGTATGATTAAAAAATTAATAGCTTTTACTAGTGAAAATCTTTGATCACAAAAGATGTGTTGTTCTGAATGTTAAACTCTGCAGATATTTAGTAAAATTGTGATGGACATACTCACAGATGAACTTTGCTACATGAGGAAACACACTGCTCATCGTAAGTGTCACACATTCTGGCATTACTTTTTGAAGATCTTCTCAAAATAGTTTGTTTGGTGATTGTTAAGGAAAAGAAAAAGGAAAAGAAAAAAAAACCCAGAAGGAAACACATTTATAGTGTGAATGTATTATGCTTTTTCAGTCAGCACAGCCCCCTGAGGATTTGTACTGCTAGATGAGCGTGTGTGGCTCCATGTGTGTCTGCATGTATTGAAGGTGTTTTTCATTTCTACAATGTAATAAGGCTTGAACTGATGCAAGAAGAGGACGTTTCGTTCTACAACTTTATACTACGGGAAGAGCTCAAGAACAACAAAAATAAATTCAAATACTCTGTGTTCTGTTCAATAATGGTGTTTTGCAGGACAGTCAAGTTTCCCACAGAGTAAATATAATCCATATTATGTAAATATGATCCTGTGTACATTCATTTAATTTAACATTACCATCAGAATAGCACATTTCACACGTGGGAATGCAAACCCCAGCAAGGGAGCAAATTAACTGCCCGCAAATTGTTTGCTAACTATGAAGTTTTCCAAAAGAAATCTCTAAGGTATATCTTTACCAAGGGCACAGTATTAGAACTCTAATACCACATGTTTCCATTTGAACAGATGGCAGTGAAAGGTTTGGCTGCAATGTGTTATTAGTTAACAGAAAAAGACATACTGATAGAGATCAAGGGTACTGTTTAAATTTACTTAGAGGAATGGTGGATTTTAATCCATTTATACTTGCAAGTATAATTACTTTATAATTACTTGTAAGTGGATAGAACCTCAAATGTCCAATGTCTTTTCTGCCCCAGAAATTGTATCTTACCTGCTCTTTCAATTGTCTCTTTAATGTGTTAAGAGATGCCTTAATCCAGGTTCATCTGCTGCTGAACTGAGACAGGTTATAGCATCATTTTTACAATGCAATTTCTAAAAATTCAGATGAGGTAAAACACACTTTATAAATGCTATGATTTCTAGAAATAAGAACACAGTGGTTATTAATGACACAGTTTGCATTTAGTGTGTAAAAGCTAAAGCAAAATACATGCTTATGTGATCCTTGTTACTTATTTGTGCTTTAATACAGACTGGTGAGTGCTGGAATTTCTACACCCCGAACAGTGACCCCTTGACTGAGAGTCTGATGCTCATCTGGGACATAAAGGAACACAACCTTCCCCTACTTTCTTCTTGACCAGAAAGTGTTCAGTGCATACGTAGCAGGTTCAGCCCTTGGTCCTCCCTGTCAGATCCATAATGCTTCCCAGTGACAGGCAGGATTGAGTTAAGTGACTTCAGAGTGTTTGAAAGTCCTCTCTGAAGTTAGAGGGACCACTCATATGGACATAGTTAGCCATACATATCAGTGTCTGACAGACAAGGATGAGGGGTGCTGGGCTAAGGTTGCCATTTCTCATTAAAATAGTTGTGGAACGATGTATTGAGTCAAATTCTATTGTGTTTTTTCTGTGTGAATAAATTAAGGCTAAAGTAATCTTCAGTTTAATAAGAATAAAAAATGATGTAGTATACATGTCAGACAGAAAAGTTTACAACAAACATGACAGTAGAAAATGTTGCTGTGTTTCAGTTCTGCACAATGGTCTAAATAACAACTGAACACATTTAGAGTAGGTTAAAAAGTCAGCTTTCATTCCACAGCAAATTTATCTTTCTCTATCTGTAAGTTTTCTATTTTACAAAAAATCCTGAGATTTTATAAGCAAATTTACTTTTAAATTCCATTCAAGATTAAAGGTATTGCTGTCACCTAAACGTGTGTGAACAGAGTATTTTCTAAATTAATAATATAATAAAAATAGCATTTTCCATTTTTCACATGCAAGGTTTCAGCATTATATTAAAGCAAAAATCCTGTTGACGTTCAATATGATATATGCAGGTATACTTATCTACAGCACAGGGAAATTTTTTTGTTAAATTTTCTTCAGGAAAACACATACAATAACTTATTAGCTATTTAGCACTTAAATTAGAATAATTATAGTTGTGACATAAACTACTTTTTCAATCTTACCAAACCCTGTTATTGCTTCTACTTCCCCCCCCCCCCCCCCCCCCCC